>JAKTPU010000061.1:0-84600 GCA_030556285.1 Lipomyces yamadae | reverse complement strand
TCAAATTGTCGGACCCACGACCGATCTAAACCCTGGACCGAACCGACTTTTTTAACCGGTTCACGGCCTGGACCGCCGCCAACCCGGTCGTCGGTCGGGAGCCCTAGACTGGCCGGGTAATCAACTGTTTCCAGGCCAAAACCTTTGGGAATATCTTATATTGTTCGTAATATTTGTAAATATTCAAGACAAGTACAATATGAAATCACGCCTTTGAATTTAATTGCGATTGCTTCTCGATCCGGTCTTCAGGACCTGCCTCCTCATCACTTCCGTCAGTAAGCAAGTATTTGTTAGGTCGCGTTTTCTCGGAGCGCCAAGCCGATGCGTCTACCGATGCTGTCACTGCGCCATGTGCGAAATTAATATGCCGCTATTTATTAATATTTCATTGTTATTATTCTGGCCGATTCAACTTGCGTTGTGGAGAAGCTGACAACGATGACGACGTCTCGTTTCGCTGCTTACCCGAGCTAGCCCAAATTCAGCGTACGGAAATCTAATACTAACCCAATTAGGGCCCCGAGTCTTGGCGAACCACCGTGTCTAAGTAACCCCTAACCCGCTAAAGCCTGCAATATTTCCATATATTTACGTGTCAAGTCCTCTTCGGGGTCATCCCCTATCCCCTCCCCGCAAAGCAGAGCCTTGCTTATACTGTGATACGAACTCCTCGATTTCGCAATGGATCCCCCATGCCAAGAGTGCATCAAGGTGCGCCGTCGATGCAAAGCTGATTCTCGAATCTCATTAACCGAATTCCCAGGGAACGATCCACAAAGGCCAACCCCTAGGCAAGGAAGAAATGATCCATGGCCTGAACACCTACGTGATCGGCAACCGCACCAACCCGCGCGGGATCGTAGTAGTCTACACGGACGTCTTCGGCCTGCCGCTGCCCAACAACAGACTCATCGCCGATGCCTACGCCAAAAGCGGTGAATGGCTGGTCTACCTCCCGGACTTCTTCGAGGGCGATCCCGTACCGCTGAAGATTGCTGACGTTGTGCTTCCAGTTGATGCGACTAAGCAGTCGACATTTTCAAAGTATACGGGCTTTCTTGTTGGTCTGCCGTCGTTTATGATGTGGACGACGAGGCACAAGCAGGCGCATACCACAAAGGTCTGTATGGATTTCTTGCAGGCGTTGAGACGCGCAACTCCCAAGAGCCAGAAGATTGGGATGGCTGGATTCTGCTGGGGTGGAACGTATGCGATTCGAGCTGGGCTGGAGAGCAACATGATTGAGATTGACGGCGAAAAGATGCCGCTTGTGGATGCGGTGGTGGCATTGCATCCGAGTAATTTGGTCATTCCGGATGATGTCGAGACTTTGGTCGTACCTGTTAGCTATGGGTGGGGGCTGGAGGATTTTTTCGTGAAGATTGAGCAGATGGGCCAGGTGGAAAAGGTCCATGCAACAGCCAAGGAAGCTGGGAGAAAATTGCCGGAGATGCAGCACAAGGTCTATAAGCCTGGTCGGCATGGGTTTGCCGTGAGAGGCAATCCGGACGATCCGCAGGAGAGGGAGTGCCTGGAGGAGTCGGTGACGCAGGCTTTGGACTGGTTCGGGCGGTGGCTTTGATATGAATTTGTTTATGAGTTCTGGAGGGAATTGGGTTGTTTGGGGTGTAACAGCTAATGGAATCTTTGCGGCTAATGACTCGACGTCAGTAAGTACAGGCATATCCCTCTTCAAGTCAATGAATAGCAGATATGGATGTCATGTTGGGTCCAAAGACTTCGAAATGAGCTCAGAGGGGCGAATCACGATTGCCATTTCACAGGCACGGGAAGAGAAGGCTTCCAAGTTAGATAAGCAAGGTGCATACAGAAAAACAGGAAACGCGATGTCGAGCAAACGTACAAAATCCAGCCTAGCGTGGGCCTCTGCCGGCGATCCTTAGACCGCAGCTACTGAAGTCACATTTTGCACCTCGTAGCGAATGTCATAGTCCCGCCTTACCATTTTCGACCTTTCGAGTGCGAATATAAGCTACCCTTTAGGCCCTTAGAGTGCGAATACCACTACAGTTACCCTTTTAGCTAGTATCACTCTCTTACACTTCGACTTTTAAAAATTAAGTTTCTTAAAAGAGCCGTTTTTAAGAGCTTTAAATCAGCTAAATTTTAAGAGATCCTAGTTTCTGTCAGGCTGCACACACTGGAGGAAGTCGCATGCCACACTATGGTCACCGCTCCTGATCAATGACTAACTCCGTGGCCTATTGAGGGGGAAATACGGTTTTCAGCTGGCATGCAGAGGCCGAAGACAAGGTCTTATTATACAAAGCGCTAACGTTTTCCTCGAGGAAGTAGGCAGAGATCAGTCCATTTGAGCACGTCGTAAATGCTGCTGTTCATTGCATGCGGCGTTTACAATGGCTCCGGCTCTAGCATCTCACTCAAAGACAATGCCTAGATTGAAGTTGATGATCGGTCGTCGTGCGAAATTCAATTGCAACCGGATCCGCAATAGTGTGCCCGTTGGGGAGAATGGTGTGATGAATATTCACGTTGTAGAGAAATATTAAATAAACGGCGCGTTCGGCCTTGAGTACGCGATATTACTCGCTTCTAGATAACTTCCACTTGATGGTACGCACTGACGCTCCGCAAGGTTAGGAAGCGAATGGTGAATTTCCTGTGCATGAATGATGATTCTGCTTGCTAAATCCCTCTATTATGTTATTTGCGATCGTATGTCACACCTCTACTGCACTTTGAGCAATGCCAACTTCTTTCGACAATTGCCAGCAATGTGTTGCTGTCTCTGCCGCTAATCCACCTGATATCGCTGCACACGTGGCTCCGACAATTATGATACCAATACATGCTGATTTGTCCTGAACAGCAGTACTAGACTCTTGATTACAATATGTGTTCAGCAATGCCATCCTCGATCCATAAGCTAACAAACCAAAGAACACCGTTCCACCTGCTCCCAAAGCGTCGATATACGACACCACATGCCCAGCCCTTTCTCTCTGAATAGACTCGATTAAAATATTATCCAGGGTCATACCAACCGCAAACAATACCGCACATATAAGGAGTACTCTTGTCGCGATACGGGCAGGAGACCGACTATTAGCTGTCATCTTGAAATTCGTGGGTTCGGCGAATGAACGGTCAAAATTATAGTAGACCTCACATAAAAGAATTTCGAACGCCGGGCACGAAGTAAATATTTTCCTGAGGCAATGCCTGAGGATGCGCCTCAGAACAGGAAAACGGGGGACATTGCAAGCCGACCACACCGATTAGAGCTTAGAAGGGTTAGGGACACAATTGCAGAGTAGCGACGACAAATAGTGTCAGCTCCTTGGCTTTGTGGCCTTGCGAGAAGCGCAATGCAGGGCAGCTCTTGCCATTTTATTCATTAGTTCAAATCCGTGGTTTGGTGGCCATCTTAATACAACTGAAGGTCACAAATACCGATTTTAAACACGATATTAAATTGTATAGAAAACTGTCACCACAGGTATATTGACAGAAATATTCATAAACATTAACTTATATAGCTGTAAGCTGTTAGTGACGAATCGTAACATGTGCGAAATCAAGAACAAAAATATGTGCAGGTGTCATCTAAATATGCAATCCCCCTTGTAATGCAGAAACACTTAGTCATGATAAAAAATCTCGCAGCATTTAATCGGTTAGCCATGTACCACCGGAAACCTGAATCTCCAAAACCCAACCTATCAACTTTCCTCTTGACAATAACCTACAACTTCAGCTTAAAAGATAGTTGTTGATTTCCCAAGTCTTTGGACAACTCAATATATTCCTGCTTCTCCTTTTCGTCCAATTGCTCCCACAATTTTTCCTTCCGTCTATTCGCGACAACGTAGTACTGTCGAATTGCCAATATGAGAAGCATCGACAATACATTCAGACCGATCAAAATCCCGTTGCCAACGTGGTAATACGGTGCATCACTTTCGCGGTAGACGTTCGCTGCGAATATATTACCGCCCTGGACGGACATGCTGTAGATTCCGAACGCGAGCGAGCGGCGATCTGTGTTATTGGCATTTGCCGAAATCCAGGAGAACAGGATGGGGTGGTAGAACGGATAACCGAGAATTAATGTGACAAGGGCAAATCGAAGCCATCGAGAGGATTCGTCCGGAATGACTTCTAGCAGCAATTGCGGGGTGAACACCCAGATGGCAGAAAGCAGACAAAATACCCATTTAACGCCATATTTGTCGGATAACCTGCAAAAACCTATCGTCATGGTTACGTTGATAATCGCGTAAGGAATTGTAAGCAAGTTTGTGACGAGTCCTGTAAAGCCTAGTTGACGAAGAGTAATAGTGAGATAATAACTTGCAGTCTGGGATGGTACGAAAGCAACAAATCCGAGAACGTAGATCGGCAACAAAAACCTGTCGCACACTGCCGCAATCGTATTCTTCAAACTCTTACGTACACTGTCGCGTCCAAGCTTGACGCGCTTCTGTTGGTTGTGTTTGGAGGGATCATCATGAACAACCCGAGCCTTTAGAATTGCAGTCTCTCGAGCAGTAAACACACGCGATACAACTTTGTGTTGAAGCGACAGCATTAAGAAGAATGATAAAACACCGATTACAGTGGTGATGGCACCTTCTAGCAGAAACAACCATTGCCAGCCTCGAAGCGGTCCAGCCATTTGAATAAAACCCGAAGCTAGTAGTGCACTTGTCGCAAGGGTTCCAGATTGGGTAGCCCAAATCCACGAATATCTCATTGAGAGTTCGTTTGACTTGTAGAACGAAGAAAGATAGAATGTCATGCCAGGAACAAATCCGCCTTGGCAAGCGCCAATAATACCTCTTGATAATAAGAAGAATGTGGGCTCTCTGATAAAGATTTGGAACATGGAAACGATCGCCCAGAGAGTCATGACTAGCGGCAGCCAGATCTCAGCTCCAAGAAGCC
Organism: Lipomyces yamadae; assembly: GCA_030556285.1. NCBI lineage: Eukaryota > Fungi > Ascomycota > Lipomycetes > Lipomycetales > Lipomycetaceae > Lipomyces > Lipomyces yamadae. The sequence continues at coordinate 79,668 of JAKTPU010000061.1, read as the reverse complement.
GAACTAAGTTTTGAGACGGGATTTCACACAGAATGAAGAAAATCAGGGATACGGTCTGCCCAAGGTTGTACGTGTTTTGCGAGATATCTAGAGACTGGTTAACGAAATCTCAGATAAAAACGAAAACTCTGGGGGGGCTATACTAGCATCTATCAGGAAATCCGCCGAGATTGCGTTCTGGAGATTATTACGCACAAGTTGAAGCGAGAAAAACATTATGCACACCCATGACATCAAGCGATAGTCTAACTTTTTGCGAATGACTTCTTCCTCTTGAGGATGCCAGGCGGGCCTAAAATTAATATGTAAACTATCTCCGCTATTGATAATCCACCAATCTAACTCACTTTCCCTCTGCTAACAGTCTCTCAATCTCCGCGTCATGGTCAAATAAAATACTATTATTCAACACCGACTCCTCTTCCTCCTCCGTTAGCGATCCATAACTTTCCTTCTCATCGCCGAGCAAGGAAGTTGTTGGATTCAGAGTCTCTTCGCTGTCGTCATGCACATCGCGTCTCCTTCGAAGCAATGCGTCTTCCTCGTATAGATTCTGATCCATCATTGTCTCGAACTTAGACTTATCAATCATAGCAACGGGTTAAGTCTGTCGTTCAATAGGAAGGATGACAGAGTAACACCTACCTACGAGACTATATATGATGGCAGGCGAGAGAATCACATACGAATAACGCAAGCGAGCATGCGAGCAAACTGTCCATTAGCGTGGTACTGCTACTTTTTAAGCGGCCGCCGACTCACAACAGCTCATGACTGGCCCGAGACAGGCTATCAGAGCAACCATGTTCTGGGTAATCCCAGGCATTCTGTGTGGACAAAATGACGCCATCCACGAGTACTGGAAGATGTCACATTACGCAATCCATATCTCCGACGGTGTATAGGTACTATTTCGATCGATAAACACAGACCCCTCTTGTCTTTGCCTTTTTGCATGTGGGCTAATCCGGGCGAAGACATTATGCCTATCGCAGTGTAAATAAACTGAATACCAGATGTAATCTCGTTATTATTATTATCAGCCAATTGCAACAATATTGAGTACTGCTCCATCAGCTTGACATGGGCAGTGTGCATGCACTCTTGTGACTTTGTGCTAGATAAGAGAGTATCCGCTCGGGCTTAAGCTAGAGCAACTGGTATTGTGAATCTGTGATATGAGCATTCCTTAGTTAACCGAAGATCAACCGGGGCGCTGCCGAGATAGAACTAGGCGATCTGCTTCAACAGTTAGCGACGGTAATCGGGTAACTTAGATTGCGGGATCCCCGCAGGCTCGTGCGACTTTCCTGCTCTCTAATTCGCACAGACTCGCGCTCTGGCCAATGCGGCGCACCTTTGCCGCATTTCTATCGGGTATGGGCAACTCGTATCATAACAAGAATGGAATGCGGCACAATCTCACTAGGGTCGGAAATGCGGCTCCAGTCTATTATTGTCGATAACTAAACGCTCAGTGTGGAATGTTGATAACTTATAACTAGTTAGTTACCTTGGGGCTAATCTTAAGATCTCCCCTCATCATATACAATCAGCGTCATTTACACGTATTGGGCAATGTTCCAGGCGCCTGATAAACTAAAAATATGATGGCCCTCGAATCGGCGATGGGCCCTGCTACATACTGGTTCCTCGCGTTTCTGCATGTAATTTGTGATGCTTCAGCATTGGCTCAAATTGATAATCGTAGGTTTGAAGGTTTGAGACTGTTAACACTAGTTAACCCCGCCATAAATGGGAGAGGCCGGGTAAATTTCCATCAACATTATGTCACATTACTGTGCATGCGGGATATCCTTGCTAATAAACTTGTTGACCATTTCAGTTTTCCGACTTTGACTTGCAGTTACGATTCATCTCACGTAACGACTAGTTCTTTGCATCAAATCGATACTGGTACGGTCTAGCAAATATGACAACCAATGTCCTTATCATCGGCGCAACCAGAGGCCTAGGAGCATCTCTCACCAAACTATATTCTGGCAAGCCATCTACAACCGTCTTCGCAACCACACGGTCCAGTGATCCTCCTAGTGGCCACAATTCCGGCAACGAAAATGTGAACTGGCTCGATGGCATCGATGTCGCGTCTCCCGATGTGGGCCAAAAACTCATCGCGCAGCTCCCATCATCGACGAAACTTTCGGTAGTCATCATCTCAGCCGGATACTTCGGCTTTGAGACTTTCGACAACCCCGATTGGGAAAAGGAGCTCAAAATGTACACCACTTCAGCCATCGGGCCCGTCTTCGTCGTGCACCACCTCGTCCATGCCGGCCACCTGAGCCATGGGAGCAAAGTGATCCTCGTCAGTAGCGAGAGCGGCAGCATCACACTGCGCCACGAGAAAGAAGGTGGAGGTAACTACGCCCATCATGCCAGCAAGGCCGCGCTAAATATGGTGGGCAAACTGCTCAGTTTGGACATTAAGGAGAAAGGTATTGCGGTCGGATTGGTGCATCCCGGATTCATGCGCACGGAGATGACGAAAAATGTGGGGTTCGACAAGTATTGGGAGGATGGAGGAGGTAAGTTATACAGATTTGAATGTAGAGCGATCGCGCTTCCTTTTTTTTTCCGTCCAGGCGACTCTAACTGGCTTTATCTTTTCTGCGCAGCTGTAACACCCGACCAAGCAGCCGAATCGCTCGCGACTTTCATCGAAGGCTTTGATCTCAGCAAGACTGGTCAGTACTGGGCTCCGAGAGGTCCAAGGTGTGTGATAATTTTTGCGAAATGGTCCCAGAATCATTTTACCAAGAGAACAAAACATAACTCTAACATGAGAACAAAACATAACTCTAACATGCACTTTCATATAGGGACATTGGCACAGCCGAGGTCGTGTTAGGGAAAGGTCTGCCCACCCCTCTCCAATTGCCGTGGTAGATAGGAGCCTAAATGAAACGGAGATTGCCAGTGAATTTCCTTTATTTTAAAGCTGCGCAAGCGATTCAAATGTCCACGCTATGTTGGTAGCATCCAGCCACATTACTACTGATCCTGAGGTATATACAAAATACACACAGGTCTAACCTGTGTTTTGGATACCCAAGCTAAGTGGGAGGAGGCTACTATGGTGAGCACTGAATTCGTAGAGTTGAACAACAATAATTAACATCAAAAATTCAATGTTTGAAGATATGTGTGGACCCATGTTACTCATATAGTCAAATGATAACTGAAATATATTTTATTAATATTTTTCGTAGTTTACATCAACGTGAACAAGATAATGCGGGGAACCTGGTAAGCTTTTTTTGTGAAAGAATCAGCCATTCAAGGGCTCGGTGTACCACAAATTTCCCGAAGCGACCTCCACAGGCACCGGCCACGCCTCTGGCTCCGGTTCGCGCAAGCTGAAACTGCCTCCGACGTTGGAATGAGACTCAGTGTGAATGGACTGGATGGATGTAGGAAAATGGAAGCGGAGCCGAGAATCTAGTCTATCTGCTAAGTTTCACGGACATTCAGGGCTATATATATATATGAGAGAGCTCGTCAAACAAGGATGAGAAGAACTCAAACTCCGCAGCTCTCTACAGCACACATGCCTCATGGAGTGGAGTCCATGATGAAGACCAACGAACTCAGACTAACTGACTAAGGCTGGAAGTTGAGAAACCCCAACACTCTTAAATGGAGGATGACCAATCTCTCACAACTCATTTGGCTCGCGCAAGAGGTTTTGGACAGAAGACAAGTGGAATAAGTCACAAGAATGGTCATTGGTCCCCGCAAATTCGGTCAGTGTGAAGTCGGACTCGTGATTCTCAAACAAGCCGCATCCGCAACAGACGGCGACGGCGACGGCGACAATATGCACGAAAATGCGCCTGTTGCGAAATGAAGCGCAGCGTTACATATATAACAAGTGTGTAGCGCTGGTAGAGGGACCCCTAGTGGAAACACCAACGCAGAAAGAAGAGGGTGAGGGTGCTGTTTTGCTAAACAGCAAAACAAATAAATTGAGGCGAATGGGTTGCCGTTGTCATGAGAGGAAGGAAGAGGAGATGGGTGAACGGGGAAGGGCTGACTATGACTTTACTATGACGAAGCGTATACGACCAATGAAACAACACTTCATGATGGCATGAGAAGCGCTGACATCCTGGTGCTACCGCTAGAGCATATGTCGACTCAGGCCGGTTTAGAGAAATATTCGTAAACTTCTTAGACGCCGACAACAGCTCGGCTTGCGCTTGCTATCCTGGACCAATGAAACAACAATCAATGACATCAAAAGCGCTGACATCCTGGTGCTAACACTAGAGCATGTCGACTCAGGCCGGTTCTGAGAACTATATATAAGCCTAGTAGTTGACCTAGACCAGAATTTGCAGAGTGTTCTTTGACGAAGCGCATACCATCCTCCTTTAGTCTGGGTTCAGGGATCTTATCGCGCCGCTTCCGACATTGAGGTCGCTGAACATTCCTTGCATATTGCCCAGTGCGACAATTCCGCCTGGGAAGCTGCAGGCCCTGAGACGAGAGTATTTAAGAGCGAATCCGGCACTATCGGTGTTGTCCATAACCTTCCGACAGTCTCTGGCCCGTTACCTCTCCAAGGAACTGAATCTAGAATGCTATCTTGACGATGGCTTCTGGGCACCAGCCTCGAGAGACCGAAGAAGACGCTGCGTGGTGTGCCTGGATAGTATCCCGAAGCTCGGCCCAACCGTCGACCGCTACGACCTGATTGTGATTGACGAGTGTGTATTTGTTGAGTACCACTTCCTAGCCGGGACAATCAAGAGCACGCTTCCGCAGGTGTTGAGGTTGTTCCAGCGACTGCTGTATGATGCCGGGCCGGTCATCTGCATGCTTACAGCCGACCCGACCTCCATGGCATCCAGGCACGAGCCCACAACCTCGTTAGTCGTAACGATAGAACGGAACAACTTGACTTGTGTCGGCGACAATCCTTTCATGACCGGCAACGGGAACACCGCGTGCTCATATAGGGAAGGGTTTGTTTTTAAATGCATACGATATTTAGTAGCAGTACATGAAACGAATACAAAAAAAAAATAGGAAAGCTAACAAAGACTCAACTGCAAAAGCAAAAATCAACGCACAAACCCATATCAAGCGTTGCAACAAAAGCTGGTACGCACCCGGTTCGTCCATAGGAGGAGGTGGATCGTAAAGTGCATGGGCCTGACCAGCAAGAGTTGCCATCAAGATCACTGGACACCGGTTGATCCATGCCAGGAAACGTGGATTCATCAAATCAAATTTAACATTTCGCGCAATAATAATCTCCAATGTGGAAGGCCTGAGATGCGATAATCTTTGCTCTGCTGAGAGTAGCCTACCATGATGCCTGCGAAGGACTTGCCGGCCCACCTGTGGTCACCGTGGACACTGGGAAAAAGCACGTGAGCCGAGCACCCAAACGGTTTCATGTGGTATATGGCCCGGTCCAAGCTTCGTGGGGTGTGGTTAACTTCACCCGGGAGGGACTGCGGTTAATAGCATAAACAGCAGTGTTAAGTGCTTCAGCCCAGAGGGTGGCAGGGAGATGGGGAGTTGGGTCGCAGATAGCACATGCCACACCGGACCCATGAGCTGTCTTCGGATTGACTTGGACAAGCTGGTTGGCAAACAACGTTCGAACCGAGTCCTTTTACAAATGACCCAAGGGATCCAATTCGCTATCAGACAGAGTGTCCTTTTGCTCTGCTGCCTTGAATGCAGACTCGTGTCTGTGGACGACGCCACTGATCGTGGTCAGGGCTAAGTTGTCCGATGTTGATCCGTTCATGTCTCGCGATTTGGAGATAAGCTGTGTCATGGGCGAATGTGTGTGACCTCAGCGATAGGCTTCTCATGTAAGGCTTGCCGGACTGACAAAAGGTTGGATGCAAAACGGTCCGAGTAGCGAACACGGCTCAACTTAACGACACATGAGCGTCCCCGTTCTGATCGGTGTCTTCGAGATCCATGCCTCGGAAATACTGGATATTAACTGAGGAATCATCACCAATATGGACGTCGTCTATATTGGTGGGCTGGAGGTCGTACGTAATACATCTGACATCGCAGTAATGATGCGATGCTGCTGAGTCAAGCAAGACTCGCGCGACGCGTTTCCCTGCGACTTGTCGCGACTGGCTGACTTCTCAAGGTAAGGGTTCCCTTACGGCAGACTGAGTTGTGACCCAACGGGTCCCCCCCTGCTCACGTGCCGACCCGGCAACGCTTACTTATTTTGGTGGAGGCGGTAAGTAAGGCCTTCCTTATTCGGAAGTGAACCCTTACCCTGGAAAGTTTGGCTGATTTTAAGTTATTTATGCTTGTTTATACTATTAAATCTTTCAGGGCCATTTACAGGTGTCCACCAATATTTTTCGTTGTGGCAGCAACGTGGTCGGGTGTCTGCATTTCATGGCCCAGTTGTCCCACCAAGCTAATTCGTCGATTCTGTAGGAATGTTAGCCTCATTTCTCTGATATCCAATCATCGTTTATTTTCGGCATGGCTTCTCGAAGTTTCTTCAGTCCTACAACTGTCATTGGATAAGCTTAAAAAGATGGAACTAGTCCCTGCAGCGAACCATTTGTTTTATCCAATACCGGGCAAGTCAAGTGCACATGTCATGCATGTCATTAATGTTGGATCGGTAGATCTGAATCAACTCTGATCTTAGCCTGTGAGTACGGTTTAATAAAAGGAGAAGAAAGAGCCTCTTATTTTATTCCACGTTCAAAACAAATATCGGTGTTCCATCTTATACAAATATTTTAGTTTCTAACTGCGATGTTAATGAAAAAGAGCATGATGGCCGCCTTGAGCGCCGTCGCGACTATCCTTTCTGCAGTAAGCGCGGCCACCAACAGCTCTACGATCAATTCTCAAATTCGATTGGCATATGCAGGTGACAATGGCATGTATGTCAGCTGGAACACGTTCGAGCAGCTATCAAACCCTACGGTCCACTACGGTCTTTCTCCTGATGCTCTTAATGAGCTTGCTTCTTCCAGCTTGTCCGTCACCTACCCGACTTCGCTCACTTACAACAATCACGTCAAACTTACCGGATTAAAGCCAGATACTACTTACTACTATCTTCCGGAGCATCTTTTGCACGAGAATGCTACTGCGTACTCTTTCACTACCAGCAGACCTGCTGGTGATAGTACTCCTTACAGTATCGCTGTTGTCGTCGACTTGGGTACTATGGGACCGCGGGGATTGACCACCTACGCAGTCAATACTACTTCTAAGAATAACATTCTCAAGCCTGGCGAAATGAACACCATTGATTCTCTCACGAAGGTCATTGATACCTTTGACTTCCTTTGGCACCGTAAAGTCAATTTTCCAAATTTCATAAGTACCTGAAACTGACACTCTTTAGCTGGTGATATTGCCTATGCAGACTACTGGCTTAAGGAGGAGATCCAGGGTTTCCTCCCTAACACCACCATCGCCGACGGATACCAAGTCTATGAGGCCATTTTGAACGACTTCTACGACCAGATGACTCCTGTCACTTCGTACAAGCCTTACATGGTTGGTCCTGGAAATCACGAGTCCAACTGTGATAATGGCGGTACCACCAACCCCGCCAATAACATCACTTACACTGTGGATATCTGCACCCCTGGTCAGACTAACTTCACTGGATACATCAACCACTTCCGTATGCCTAGCGCCGAGTCCGGTGGTACTGGTAACTTCTGGTACTCTTTCGATCACGGAATGGTCCACTACATCACATTGGATACTGAAACTGACCTCGGTCACGGTTTTATTGGAAACGATCAGGTTGGTGGTTCCGAGGGCGATGACTCTGGCCCTTTCAATGCTACTATGAACGCCCAGACTACATGGCTGGAAGCCGATTTGAAGAGTGTGGACCGCAGCAAGACCCCATGGATTATTGTTTCTGGTCACAGACCTTGGTACCTTAGTCATGCCAATGCTTCCGGCACCATCTGCTGGTCTTGCAAGGATGTTTTCGAACCCCTTCTGATAGAGTACGGTGTCGACCTGGTTCTCTCCGGACACTCACACGTATACGAGCGTAATGCTCCTTTGAACAATGGCGTTATTGACCCTAATGAGTTGAATAACCCATCTGCGCCATGGTACATCACAAATGGTGCTGCTGGTCACTACGATGGATTGGATGCTCTCCAGACTCCTCTGCAGAATTACTCAAGATTTGGCCTTGACACCCATAATGCAACGTATGGGTGGAGTAAATTGACTTTCCACAACTGCACACATATGACCCACGAGTTCGTTGCCAGTGGTAACGGCACCGTGCTCGATTCGGCTACCCTATTTAAGCACAGACAGTGTGCGGCGAGCGCTACCGGAAACTACAGCCGCAACAGCACTTCCCCACCAGCTGATGAGAATGCCGCCGGTGCCATCCGTGTGTCTTCGGTCTTCTTTGTCACCATGGCTGTTATCGCTGTCCTGTCATTGCTCTAAATATATACGGGAACGGCTTTCGACAGCATATTAGTGGCACAAATATGGCCAAATTATTTTATAATATTGTATGATATTTAGGAGATTCATATAGTTAATAAATACCGCCAGGAATTTCCTCCGGCATATTTTGTCCTCGTCGATACGATATGGCGGTATCGACTCCTAAGCGATATCGTGTCCAGCCCTACCCGCAGCTTATACAATATATCATTTTGAATCAGTAACTCATTGGAGAATTGTTGTTGTAGTTTCCTACTATAAGCCAGTTGCAAATGTCACTGAGCCTCAGGTGGTTGTTGGTCCCATTACCATCAGTTTGACTAACCAGTGCGGCTCGTTTGTATGACGGATGATCTCGGTTAAGCCTCCTGAAAAATTCTACGTGCGGCTGGGGTTTTCCGTTTTTCTCAATTTGGAAATCTCTGCGCTACCAATCATCAGCGATGGACGCAAGTTCGGACCACCGGCTTCTCACCACTGTAACTAGCGTTCATGCTTTTTGGAACGACGGGGATATCTTGAAGCACAGCTCTTGCAACCGCGATGCAGGGTTTCAGTTAACTAGCAGCCATTTCCCGTTAAAGTTCTCGCTCGCAAAGATTTCCGAAATTGACACCTGTGTAACTGTGCAAACCGGCATGCCAGTCATCATTGTCTTGACAAAGCCACATCTCGAAAGACCCTGAACACCCTGATGCACCCGATAAGTGTAGATGTGACTACGGATACAGCTAGCCACTTTTGCCATGTGCGACAAAAACTGGTAACGACACAGTGGTGCCGTTACTTTCCGATTGTTGACACTCTGCGCCCACGTGTGGAGAATAATGATGCCCATCAGGCAGCTGCATTAATAGTTTCAAGGTTTAGCAAATGCTTGGAGAGTATTATTATTAATCATTGCTCTTGGGATCTTGGATTTATGGCCAATCATTTGAATTTGCTAGAATTTGCTGATTGTTCACAGTGGTGCTGAGAATCGCTAGGTGAGAAAGTTTGCTGATTAATGCCCAGTGAGAATTTACTTTTCTGACAAATTATCACGGCGAAATGAATGCTGGCTTACAAATGATCAGCCTATAATACTGCGTGAGAAGTCCTCATTTCTGCGTCTTCATATTCCATAACAGCGCATAGAGAATTCTCTCACTCGAACACACAGCAACTTCACTTCTTTTAATACCAGTGGTATCATTCTTGTCTTTCGAGTCATGGCTCCATCCGTCATCATTGTGGGAGCTGGAGGCAATCTCGGCCCTTCAATTGTTCAAGCGTTACTGGAGCGCAGAGAAGACTTCGGACGCGTAGCAATTTTAGCTGCGCCTGAAAAGAAAGGCAAGTTCGCTAAAGCTGAGGCTCAGGGAATGGAGCTGGTACTAGGAGACTATAAAGATTCGAATTCTTACAAAGGTATTCACCTGCCATCTATCTGTTATTGGGAGTTCATACTCACCTGAACACGCGGCAGGATTCGACGTTGTGATATCCCTAGCCGGCAATGATATCATGAAATTTCAGCCCCAGATGATAGATGCAGCCATCGCGGCCGGAGTCACACACTACTATTCCTCCGAGTTTGGCGTCGATATCAATCTGAAGCCATTTCTCAGCGAGCGCTACTTCAGGGACAAGCATGTCACGCGCGAGCACCTACGCTCTAAAGCTAAGGAACTACCTGGATTTCACTTCACTTTTATTATAATCGGCGTGTTTGCTGAGACCTTTGCGTTAACGCCTTTCTTTGGTGTTGACCAAGAGAAGAAAGAATTCACATTCTATGGAGATCTGGAGACTGAGAGATCTTTTTCGTCTATGGTTGAGTAAGTTGTCGGCTACAATATGCTTCTTTTGACTCTCATTTTAATCAATTGCAGTACAGGTAAATATACCGCGGAGTCAATCTTGATACCGTTTGAGGCAGGGCAACAAGAACGCACTTTGAAAGTACCTAACGGCAACTGGAAAGTCAAAGACGCTATCAAGCTGTTGGAAGAAGTGCAAGGAGTGCCCTATACTGTTATTAACAAGCCACTGGACGAGGCCAGGCAGCTTCAGGAGGAAGCTCGCCTGAGGGGAGACACATTCCAGGAACTCGGGTTTTCATTGAAATCTTTGTTTGGAACTCCATATGCTGCTGTTCCGAAACCCTGGGATAACGACAAGTTCTCATTCACTCAGATGACACTGAAGGATATGTTCGTGAGCTTTTATAAGTAGATTAGTCGTCTTGGCTGTTGATTAGGTGGCCCTGTTCGTACCTCACAATATTTCCGAATAAGACTGGTAGGTCATGAAAAGAGGGCTTACTGTTAGTAGTATGATTGTATCAAAAGTTCATAAGATTATAAAATACAAGTCTTTAATCAGGACCATTTTAAAGTAGGTCCGAATTGGCGATCTTCAAACGACCAACTATCTGATCTTAAAAAAACCCTTGTAAACTTGAAAACCCTAATGTAGACCACTGTTCCGGCTATAAGGTATAGAAGTCGTTGTGTTGTTGGAGAGTCGTCATGGATTCCGGTAAATAATAACCTCCAGTTATCCACAAATTCCAGTTATTCACAAATTCCAGTTATCTGCATTTAATTGGCAACGATAGCCGTGATGCGCTAACATCTGGCACGCCTACGCAAGGTGCCGCAACCTTTGCGGCTCAGAATGGGCACCAATGTGAGTCATCCCCGACGGAAAATGTAAAAGTTGAAATATATTCCTGGAACCACATAAGATGAATTTGTGCTTATAGACCAAACAAGACATGGATTGTGGTGCGAACATAAACAAATTTGGGCCCGAGTTATCTGACATTCCCGCTCGACGTCCAGAGCGCCAGTCAATATCCGGCAATTTCATCACTCTTGAACCTCTCACAGAAGAGCATGCAGATGATCTATACGACGTTCTCGGTGGCCATGAGCAGGAGCGTGCCTCTCTATGGGATTACATGTTTGCTGGTCCCTTCACAGCTCGGCAGAGCCTTCAACGTTACATCGCACAATGTGCAGAGTCGAAGGATCCGCAGTTCTTTGCTATCGTTGACAAAATATCTGGCAAGGTCACTGGATATATTAGTCTGCTGCGCATTGACCCCGCAAACCGTGTGATCGAAGTAGGGCATGTCATGTTCTCGAGGTTATTGCAGCGGACGAGAGGTGCCACCGAATGCGTGTATCTCCTTGCCCAGTTTGTGTTTGATGATCTCGGCTATAGACGATGCGAATGGAAATGCAACAACCTCAATGAACCATCCAAGCGTGCGGCACAAAGACTGGGATTTACTTTTGAAGGAATATTCCGTCAACATATGATTATCAAAGGGCGGAACCGTGACACGGCATGGTTTTCCATCATTGACTCTGAATGGCCCGTCGTCAAACAAGCATTCCAGACTTGGCTGGATCCTATGAATTTCGATGAGCAGGGACAACAGCGTCAAGCTTTAGCAGATTTACGCAATTGTTTGCTCAGGCCTAACTGAAACTGCTCGCGCGTGCTCGCTAGCCGTGCGCATTTGATGCAATGTCTTGGCATCTTATGCTAATTAATATGACAGATAGTTGAGATGTTGGTGTATAGGGTGTGTGAGCAGGTTTAAGATCATGCCTATAGAGGCTATGAAGGATGTAAGCAGCATAGGATAGACTGAAAATTAGAGCCGCCAATTGCAAGGGGTGTGACATTAGCCGTAGCTCTATATAAATCACCATATCTAACCATCCTCACGCGACGATTGGCTCACACCAAGCGGTCAAATGCTTCCCGAAATAGGGCAAAAACGTGTCACGCCATACCAACTCCTTCGTTGTCATTCCGTCCAATTTCATATCAAATCTTCGAAGCATCATTGCAAATGCCAGATAAAGCTCACACCATGCGAGATTAATGCCTAAGCAGCTGCGTGGCCCTTTGGAGAATGGAATAAGCCATTGGTCTAGACTCTTACCTGTTGCACCTCTCTCAAGCCATCTCTCAATGTCATATTTGTTCGGCTCGGGAAAGATTTCAGCAGAGTAGTGCACGAAGACGCTTGACATACCGACGATCGTCCCTGCAGGAACTGAGTATTTTCCGATGGTTGCACCCGACTGAGGCACGACGCGCGGAAGAGGAGTCGTGACACCGGATGCCATTCGCAAAGATTCTTTAATCGCAGCTGTAAGTAATGGAAGCTTCTCGAGCGCCTCAAAGTCCGGCGGTTGAGACAATTCTGGCCATACTTGGCACAACTCTTGTCTCAAATTGACCTGAAGAGCAGGCTGGTCAAGGATGTGCAAAAATCCGACCATGAGCGTGTTTCCGACAGTGTCTGTACCTGCGAACATCAAAGCCTGCGCCTCTTCATACAGACTACCGGGAACAGGAATAGGATGGCCGTTTTGAGCTGCTGGATCGAGTAAACGAGAATAGATGATAGGATGAGAAGCCTTGGCCAAGCTTTCCTGGTTGGCACAGACTTCCTTCACCTGCTGTCCTAGTATAACTCGCAGTTGCGTCAAGCCAGCAGTCTCCGGCGAGAGCTTCATAGCAAGTGACGGTGGTAGCGAGAAAATCAGCTTGCGAAAAGGAGCAAAATGCTTGAAAAGGATAAATGTAGGATTGGCAGCCTCCATGGCCTGCACGATAGGCGCTTTGAACTCAGGTGCATCCATGGCGTCAATGGACTTTGCAAAGCAGAATTCTGTGATTGTGTCCAGGGTGAAACAACGGAAGGCAAAGAAGAGGTCGGAGGATTTGCCGGCGGCATCACGAGTAGTAAGAACCGACGCCAGATGATCGATCTAATCATTTCAGCAGTGATCTCTATAGTACAGCCGGATAAACTAGCCTTCTCTCTGATGAGACCTTGCATTTTGACGATAGCCCGACGCGAGAAGAGAGGCTGCAAGACATCTTTGCGTTGTTTCGCTTCGATGTATGTTAGGAAGCCGAACGATGACCGATCCTCACCAAAGCACCGGTACAATGACTCCTCTTTATCCCATCGCGCTGCTGAATTGTATATGTCGTTGTATGCAGCTGGGTCGGAGAAGTGCAGCTACGACATATATCAGATGCCCAAAACTGTGGCTAGAGATGAATGCCCAAATACCTCGTTTGGTCCAGTTCTGACGACGTCACCTGAGAAATGTAAGCTACCGTCTAGCAAGATGGGATAGGTTATCGCACCATAGCGAGCATGTAAGTCTTCAAGGACATCGGTCATGGACTGCTGGGCATATACTTCAATATAAGTTTTCCACCATGTTGTTGCTGCAGCAAACAATGGCCCGGGAAAGTGCTTCAAGGGATGCAGAAATATATTGTAGACCACATGATAGAACTTGAGTAGCAGCCAGGACACCAGCACTGTTATCAAAGCGTGGCTGATATTTATGTCCATTGCAGATGAGGGGACTTTGGGTTGGTCTCCAGACCAACTATTATTATACTTAATAGTTAAGTTAACTAATAATATTAACTAACTTCGATAACTCGTCATGATAACCGCTGGGAGTTCAGTGAAGAGCATATGAGAGATACTTACCCGGATATTCACCGATTAGATAAAACTAGTTACGCAATGAAAAGCTAGCGGCCCAACCCAAATATTATAACTCCCTGGATTGGAATTTTTGATAACTTCAAGGACTGGTCGACAAGGTCAGCGGAGTCGCTGCCACAATTAGTCCATTTTTAGCGAGCCATCTAAGTGAAACATCGGACTTATTCTAGACTACGACACACAAATTCGTTTACATCGGACTACTCGCAACACAAGACCTCAAATCCACAACTGCACCAGGCCCAAAACAAAAAATAACGCATTACATAACAATAAAATTCAGTAATAGTCAGATTAGAAGCACACAATAGTTCCATTGTTTTCCCTCCGACGGCTGCTTCACTCTTTGTGTAGTATATCCAATTTTTCCTGAAGTATTTCGTATTTTTCGTCAGGCACTCCTAAGTACCCTATTTTGTTTTTGTCTGCCCAGTATTCAATGTCTTCAAGGACCCAGGGATAAATATCCTGCAAACAATTAGTGCCACAACCACGAAAAAAACAAGTTCTACCCACCGTGTAAGCTTGCGCACCGAACCAGGTGTCGAGATGCCCATAGTTCTGGAACACTTTGCGGCTGTAATTGTCGGGACCATTTACATCTCGTAAGAAGTTGTAGTCGGCGTCGGTCGACTCGAGGGCGTATACTTGATTCTTGTCGCCGTGGATAAATGTGATTGGAAAGCTATACACAACTCAGGAACCGCCGTAAGAGCTGAACTCGCAAAGTTTTACTTACTTCAAATGTCTGCGTGCATTGCTTGGCGTCACATATACTTTTTCACGCCTGATGTTGATAAGCTGCTTCTTTATCGTCATGTCGATAAGTTGCCTCAGGGTCTTTAGAGAGTCAGCAGTACACTAATTTCAAAAAACTCGCGCGACTTACGGTCATATTAACTCCGCTGATAATCTTGTCGAGATTGGAATGGAGTGCATCGTTCAAGTTTGGATGGTGCCATAAAAGGCCAAACCAGAGGCTACTGCGATGACACACAGTTGAGCCACAAATCTCATTGAACTTCCCTACAGGGTAAAGACGCAGGGCTTGGTCGATTGCAACTTGCTTCAGACCACGCGGTGCACTCTCGACCTCCAGATAATCAACCCCAAAGACGCGGTTGAGGATAGGCGCCAAGTACAGGTGCGCCTTGATCCAGTTAACGCTCGCAGCCGTGGGGTGCATGGCAACCTGTGATGCAACAACATGACCAAGGCCAGAAATTGTCCCATCAAGAAGTCCAATAAAGGTAGCAATGCTGCCTGCGCAATGAACAACAGCAGAGATATTGGTACAACCTGTACAACGCTTGGTTTCGGAAACAGCCGCTTCGACGTCAAATCGAACGCTCTCCATTGCAATCTGGCCGGTGGATGCCCGAATTGTGGGCGAAAGACGGTGATCTACCGAGAAAACATCGTAACCCCGGTCGGTGAGGTACGTGACAAAGTTTGTGGGAATCAGATTAGTTCCAAAGATTTCATAAGTGACACTGGCCCCTGGTACCAGCAAGATGGGACCCTTCCTGCCGGCGTTCCACCTGTGCATGCGAACTGAGCTACCGTCTTTTGTGGCCGCATACCATTGCTCGTGTATCGTACTTGTTGTGGGATATTCCACGTCCTTGTTCGCCCCAGGATACTGGAGCATTGGTGGCAGAAAATGTTCGGCTACATGCCTGGCAAAGTACATCACAAACTGCGTGCTTATCTGGAACGAAGCTAGCTGCTGCCGGAGTCTTGACAGGCCAGGCGGAATATTAACATTGTCGGGGAGATTAGCCCAGGCTGCGAAACCGGTGAGCTCTTTGACAAAATCGCTGACGCCGAGGTGGAGAATACCACGGCCCAGGACTGTTCCTGCCTTCACATCACCTTTGTCCTCGGCCGACGAGACTGTTACGTAGAGTGTTGTTGTTGCCTTCCACATGATGGCCGCATTGAACATGGTCTTGGAGTCGACAATCTTATGACCCTCAAATTTGTATTTGGTTCCGTCGGTGGCAAGGAGATTCAGGTCATAAGCCAAATTTTCTGTGCTGACATGGTCGAGATCACGGCTGAAAAGGCGAAAGCGGCTCCCTGCACAGACAAGAAGAGGATCCGGAGAGAGCGCACGACAACTGACTGTCCCGACAATGTCGGCGGAATGGTCATCGAGCGAGACCAGTGCATGCAGGTCATAAGCGATAATTGTCACGAAGAACTCCATTGTGGATGAACTGGCCCGTCCTTGGGTTTCTGCAGTGCGGTAATCGTTGCTGGACAAGTCCGTTCCAAAGTAGCCTTTCATTACTTCGCTGAATGCGATACCACCTTGAGAGGTATTTTGACTAGTCGGAATATTTCTGGCTGCCATTTGCCGGAGTGCCTTGGGTGGAGCATATGCGGGGACTTTGAAATTGATTGCCTGGGTGATCCTGCGCGGACTAATGACCCAGCCACGATCTTTTGCCGCCATTTCGACCGTACGTTCGGCAAGCGCAGATATGGTAAGGAACGGATTCACGCCGAGAGATGCAGGAATAACGGCGCCGTCGACGACGTAAAGTCCGGTGTGAACTTCAGTCTTCCTTTTCCCGTCACTATACTTGAACACCTGTCCTTTATGGTTTGTTACACCTGTGCTGCCATCTGGGGCCATGACGCAGCCTCCGATCGAATGGACAGTAACAAGGCCGTTGCGTGCGATCGGGGTTTCGAACGGTCCGGGGACGAATTCGCCTCCGTTCGGGACTGTCATACGGGCCAAGGTTTCCTGCAATTCTCGAACGCGTGAGGTATCGCCGACCCCTTCAAACGCGATGCGCAACTTGTCATTATGGAGGGTAAGAATTCCCTGGTTGTCATCGTGGCTCATCATCAAGTACATCATTGTGCGATTTAGAGCTCCAACAAACGGACCTCGAAATCTGCTTTCCAGTACACGAGCCTTGGCAAGGATCTCTTGGATAATATTTCTATGCGGCATGTCCTTGTGGGGGGTCAGATCGAATAGGGTCTGAAGGAACGGCCACAACGCGAAAGGAGCAACTCCCTCCTCAACGACATAGCGATCCAGGACGTCTGGGCGGTTACGCATGTCGATGATGCCTGTGATGCAAGGACCGACTTGATTGGCGTCAGACCGTTTCTTGGGATCATTGGGACCCAATCCAACGGCATTGCACTGGTCGTCGCTCAAGTTGTAGCCAAAGGCGAGAATGTCACCATTTCCAGAGTACGATTTGCCCACGTTGTCGCTCACAGGTAGACCGATGGCCTTGCTACGCATGATAATTTCGGTCGATCCCAATGTACCTGCGCCAAGGAAGACGGCGTTGGCCAAGACAAAGAATGGCTGGGTGGCAAACTCTTCGGAAAAGTCCTGACGACCTGGCTGTATCCAACGGTAAAATACAGCCCATTTTTTGGTTGATTCGATATATTTGACGTAAGTAACCTCACAGCTGCAAAATATTTCGGCTCCATGATTCCAGGCGTCGGATATATAAGTGACAAGGGTTGTGGTCTTACTTCCGTCGTTGATACCGGTGCAGTCATTACCGGTCAGTGTGGACGCGTTCTGGTGGACACCGGCCGCGTTTAGACCATCGTCGAAGGTGACAGTGATAGGGGCACGTCCAAACCGGCTACTGTAGTCAGGCCCTAGCTGGGTGGCCTGTCTCTCTAGGGTTGAAAGCTTCTTGAGGAGAGGCCAATCGTCAGGATACTTTGTAGGACGAAGCATCTGCTCGGCGCGGTCGTAATACTTGGAGAGGCCTTCTGCCTTAAGTTCTGCCGGCCAGACCTCCATGCGCTCAGTCAGATCGTCCATCCTCAAAGCGACATTCGCATTGAGATGGCTTGTACCTCCAAGTCCTTCACCAACAAAGGCATTTTGTTGATCGCCAATATAGAGATGGTACAAACCATTACGCTTTCCCGATTCGAAATCCTGATACGGGGCCGAAATATGTACCTCTGGAAGTGAATCTGCCACAGATTCCGGGAACTCGCCGGGCCAGCGCTCGATTCCTTTTTCGAGCACGGCGACGGAGCGACCTGTGCGAGCCATGCGACAAGCAGCAACACCGGCCCCATAGCCACTCCCGACTACGACAACATCGTAAAAGGGCTTCATCTGGGGAACGGACAGGCCGATACGGGGAAAGTTGCCTTGCTCTGGACCAAAAGACATCTTGAGAAACAGCACAGTGTGAGTACCTGACGAAGCAGAAGCAGGCAGAAGAAGCGGGAGGCAGTCCAAGTATATGTAATCATCCCGCGCGGCGGAAACATGGCGATTGTTTAATGGTCAGCCGTAGACGGGTAAACGGCGCAGGGCAACGAGCAGGATCACGTTCGGTCGGGGAGTGATTCGTGGCCGATCTGCTGGACCGATTCGAGTGCCGAGGCGTATATGACATCAATGTGCCAATTGCGTCAGATTTACCAGGATAATGGTCCGAGAACGCATACCCTTGTTTGGCGTTGCGTGGCCTTCGTACGGTCGGCGTGTGACGACACTGACGGATTAGTGGTGGTTCGATAAAGTCGACACTGGGCAGCTGCTTTCTGTCCGACGCGATTCACGGCCAGAAACGGCACAAATCAACATCCGATGCCTTGCACGGCTGCGACCAGTTGGTGAGGCGGCACTGTATGCACCGTAGACATCTGACACATGGAATCGCGAGCTTTGGACTGGGGACAAGGCACGGCATCCGGCGGAGTTGGGTCGAGGCGGCGGGGGCTGGCCAATTGGCCTGTGCTAACTTATCGTCATCGCTGCATCTTGTAAGCGAATGTACCTGTACTAACTAACTAATTAAAATAATCGTTTACTTCAAACTTCCACCGCCGCAATATAATCAAACAACAATGGAGTACAAATGATTCCATTCGCATCTCATAATAAATTAGGTTCTACGCGCTTGGCGGAGAGCATAAGCTGACATCACCCTCCACACAATTTATCGCGACTTCTATTCATTATTCAACACAAAAGATGCCGAGACTGTTCTTTATGATGAGAACGGTTTCCACTTATACAGAAATAATACCCCACGTGAAACAGCTTAATTAGCACCTGTTTCTTAATCAGTCGATAAAAGAAAAAACTCTTAACTGGCTGCATCGTATCAACGTTCGCCGCAGCATCCCCGCAGTATCATAGAAACTACAAAAACCACCATCAGCCTCAACATCTGCACCATCGGTTATCAGCCGCAGCTATGGACAAGTAGCCGATGGCACTGGCCGAGGCACCGGTACATCTCAGGGCATTCTAACAGCGAACTCGACTGTCGATTTAATATCCTGTTCAACCTTCCACTCTTTTATCGTGCATTGTGAACATTAGCAAAATCGGTCTTCCAATCAAGCTATTTCCTAGCTAGTAAGTAATCACATGGCCACGTCAGCTAACTCTACTGGATTATTTCCATTACTATCTACCATAGTTGAATTCTTGGTTCCGCCCCTTGGATGCTATAATACAATACCCATAAGTTACTCTAGTCAAGCATACAGAAAGCGATTCTTCATCGACAGAGTAAGTGCGCTCCTTCATGCATGTATCACCCTGAAAGGTCCAGACTGGGAAACACCGACTTCAGTACCTGTTCATCGGAGCCCTTTGTATTCACCATTCGATTTGCCTTGGTTCAAGTACTACGTTGGACTGGTTCTTTTAGCGTTACTCCGTGGAGGCGACTACTTCAATGCAAAACGTGAATGTCAACCATCATGATTACTTTATATCTATCCCCAGAATGCATCACAATATAAATTTCTGGATTGCTAAGTAATGTCACATAGCACCCGCACCAGAACCGCTCCAACCGCGCTATTTTCCCCCCCCAGATATCCTTGAATTCCATCATGTTAATTAGCTTTGTTTTCTTGGCAGACTGTAACCCACGAAGTCATTCCAGATCAACTCCGGCATGGAGTATGACTGTCCAAAATATTGTGCCTTGACCTTACTCAAAGTGCCAAGGGGCAAATGGCATCTGCCACGCCCGCTCAGGTACGAATTAAGGCTACTTGAACACGGTAACGATTACAGATGAACCTCAATGTCAGTCGAATTCTTAACGAAGACCTCTCACCGTCGCCAATACTGTAATGAGGCTACCCTAGAGTCATTTCTAGGTTGTCATTAACGCTTTGTGACCGATAAGAGAAACCCAAATTGTACTATTCTAGGTGAGCAAACAGTAACAAGTATAGCCCAATTAATTATACGTGCTACTGACCAGGCCAAGGAATTCTGCCTCAGTATCCAAAGATCCGGTCCACGTGCTAGAGTCTTCTGGCAGTATGTAAGTGTTGCTCGTACGATGCATCGTCTCACTAGGAAGCTGCAGATTTAAGAATGCCGGTGTCGAAGACGAACGACCTGAGCAAAACTGTTATTACACGGGTAACTGCCATACATTCCATAGACTGATCTCAAATATACCTGTTGATGAGTTATCTGTATCCTCGACAGTACTGCTTCCTGTGCTTATGGCCATGGCCATGCTTGTATTCTTAATCTTGCCCAGGACGATTCTTAAAACCTCAACCGCCTTTTGACTCTCTTTAGATGAATGGCTCTGCTGAAGCCAGATCACATATGACTTCTCCAAGGCCTGCGTTATGCGTTGTCTCAAGTCAGAATCTACGCCAGTAGTTATCTGAAAATCAGACATTGACTTATCACTACTGTCGTGGCTAATGTCAAGGCACAGCAGGCTGGTCGCCATGAGAAAGTCGCCATAAATCAGTGATGAGACCCTCCAGCGATCCTTGTAGAGTCTCCCGCTGGTATCAGCAGTCTCTTCGTTTAAAGTCGACTGTAATTGCAAGAGCTCCAGTGCTGCATTGACACATGTCGTACGAGAATAGAAATAACGATTATCGGTTCTGGCTTCGAGCATGTATTTCCGATGCAAGACACATTTCGCTTTATAAAAGAGAAGTGATATATATATGCGACCGATGATGAGTTCAGGGCTGTCCATAATCGACTTGTATATGGGACGCGCTTGCACTGACTCTGGAAGCGCAGAGTAAACGTCGTTCAGGATGCTATCTAAGCGAAGAACTTCAGCATATGGCGGCGGTGGTGTCGCCGTCGTTAGGTCACAAATCATGCCGTAGACCGAAGAGACTTTCTTCTTTGCTACCATGAATAGTACAGCTGTGTAATCAGATTCTTGTCTGGCAGGCGGTAACACCGTCATACTCTCGTACAAGTCTTCATCTTTCAGATTGCGGGGATCTGCCGTATCTGACTGCAACTCCCTGATCATCCTCGGAAGTCCAAATTCAGCGGCAGACAATACATCTAATTGTCGAAGTAACATCCAGACCCTGCGTCGCATCTCACCATGGAAAGGCGATATGCTGGTAAAATGGGAAGGGTCCCGGTGATAACCCATGCGTAAAGCTAAGCGTACAGTGACGCCAAATTGGACCCAATGCTCAATTTGAGAATCACCACTGTTGAGATATTCGATGTGCAAATAAAGTAGAAGCGTTTCAATGGTGTAAGGAGGGCACTTGGTATATCTCCCCAGTACCAGGCATTGTACTATTTTTTCGCGGTAGATGTCGATGGCACGCTTGGGATCTGAGTCGTATTGAGGACCGTTGCATTGGTAATGGTATGTCGTTGCCAAGCATAAAACGGCTAAAAAAAGGCCAATCCATATGGTAGGACTATCGAGTGGATGATCCCAGAAATCCTCATACTTGGTAAAGTCAGCATTGCGTGAAACCGTCTATTAAAGGTGTCGAGATGGCAATGACATCAAGCTTACTTACCTCTTTCAGGAAAGTTTGCTTATGAATGATTACTAATTCAATTAACCTCGAGATCCAGAAGTCACTAGTAAAACGATTCAAAGTACCTGGAGCAATATACATGCCGTTGAAATATTCAGCCATTAGACGATCAACAATTGATTTTGGCGGAATTGCCGCCAAAATCTGGTGCTTATCCACCCGTTTGCAACTTCCAAATATGAGGTCGGGACTATCGCGATCTTCACCATTTGAATTGTTCTCGCCTAACTCAGAGTCGCTTTCAAAGCTCTCCTTGAGTTCTGCAATCTACAGAATCTATTAGCCTTCCTCATCCAGAACACTTCCATTACCTGACATTAAAGTCGGAATTGACCTACGCCATCTAAGATTGCTCTCCAGTGATTGTCATCAACGTAGACGGTCTCAGTACTATCAAGACTTATAAGTCCGAAACTATCTACCAACGGCGATACGTCTTTGGTTAAGTTACAGTCCGGTTCCATCGCAGACACACGAGACAAATGCTTTGATG
The DNA here is from genome assembly GCA_030556285.1 of Lipomyces yamadae. Lineage (NCBI taxonomy): Eukaryota > Fungi > Ascomycota > Lipomycetes > Lipomycetales > Lipomycetaceae > Lipomyces > Lipomyces yamadae. The sequence continues at coordinate 57,340 of JAKTPU010000061.1, read as the reverse complement.
AGTCTTCCGCATCTCCAGACAAACAGCAACTGTGGTTCGATTCTCCCAAATTATTCATCAGTGAAGTCACCAATGTTTCCAGCTGGCCAATTCGATCCTGAATAGCCGTGGCCCGGACTGGAAGTGATTCGCTTTGGTCGTGTCCATCTGGTGCTCTGGAGTGAAAAGGGACGTAAGTGCATGACAGCGACAGGCCACGACGGACGCATGCCTCACAGGGTTGCTGACGATCGCATTTTAGTCTATCAAAAAAATTAGAGATAATCGTACGATTGATCGCTATAGTAATACTCACTTTCGTCTTCTGCACAAAGTGCACGAAAGCTGAGGTTTATCTCTCCTTCGACTAGGCTTTATTGGATTCTTGGCCGTTTGCAGAGAGTTCAGCGTGTCAGCCATTGTTCAAGCTCGCGAAAAGTGACAATTAACCAGAAGTGTAACTAATAGTTTCCGAAATATGGCAATATCAGATAATCACCATCTATGTCTGATCATTCACTGTTATTTGCCGAATAATTAAGAGACATTCCTGAGCTGACCGAAGCTGTCAAATGCACGTGATCTGATGACGCGTGTGTGTGGCTGGGCACTATATCAGTTCCGCGCTATTGTGGTCTCGCCATGTTCGAGTTGATGTCCGAGGATTTATGTGCATCCTGAGACCGTTACAGAATCTACGGCGTCATTTAATGTATTGGAATCTGGAGATAATACTGGAGAGACTGGCGACGAGAACGTGAAAGTGGATGGCGGAGAACTTGGACCGAAGCTGACACGAACATCGACAGCTGCTCACCGCGTCACGTCATTCGCTGCTAAACAACTCGAGGCTCAAAGGGAACTGAGCTTGGAGCGGACGATGAAGACCGTAGATGGGATTGTTCTTGTCGACTGGTACACAACTGATGATCCGGAAAATCCACAGAACTGGTCACCCTGCAAGAAGCATTTTGTGTCATTGCTAATTTGCCTCTTCACATTTGTTGTCTATTGTGACTCAATTTACACTCCAAGCACGGTCTATGCAGCCACGCAAAATGGGTTGATAATATGCATCTAAATCTGAAGTTTGGCTCACAGTGCCATACAGCAACTTGTTAAGAGTTTGAAAGTGTATCTCATGGCGTGATTTTAATTGGTATAATGATCGACAATTAACGGAATCTGAAATTGGGAGATATACATGCGGATAAACCGCCAAATAACCGCCATTTCAAATTACGGTTATAAGCGAGGTCATCATCGAGCAAGCAGCTTGACCAACGATGCCGCAGATGCGTATAACCAAAGCGCTTAGTAATCATGATCCTGTATTTTTACTTAAGTTACTATGGAGACGCGTCGTAACAACACATTACCTAGTTGGACTCAGCATGAGCTTTGTCACTGAAGAGAAATTTATGAATATTTCCTTGGTGGCAATTGTTAACGAAGCAGCAAACAACAATTGATTGATACCTGCAAATGAACGGATACGTCATTTCCTTACTTGCTCGCTGGCAAGTGCTCGTTATTAAATCCTCAGTCAAGACGCCACGTCACATCAACAAAATTCATTTAAATAACCGACGACCAATCAGTCGCCTTGAAAACATCTTCTGTTGTTACCAACTTTTTCTGAGCAGCCTCGGTCATCAGCTTACGCGCATGCACGACTTTCTCCCCGGGAGGGGCATCCCAGCTGTGATTACCTAGGAGCTCCCACAATACCAGCATGGTTCCAATCTCTTCGCCCCACTTTGGCCACAAAGCTTTGTACTGATCAAAAGGAATTTGCAGAACCATGGTAGATTCGGAACTCTTAACTTGTCCGCTGCTGCTAGCCCATTTAGACAAAAAGGCATTCATGGTCGGAAAATCGTCAACAGTACAGATGACATACGTTCCATTCTTAGTTTGACTCATCAAAATGGAATGTACAAAAATCCCGATATTGGTGAAGTGATCTCCCAACGACCAAATCGGCAGTTTTTCTGGATCCCCGGGACTAAGCATCACATATTTACCGCTACTTTTCTGCGTTGTGTGAGTCGGTGTCTTTTATATTTCGATGTTGATAGGGCAAGCAAATACTTACGATGAAGATCGGGACGAAGAGCGGCAGGAGAATATTGCTGGCAAAAAACCCATTATAGATGAAAGTTGTCTTCTCCAGAAGTTGACTATGTTTCTTGATGAACTCATCGACTCTGGCCTTCCCATCGAAATGAGGGACTGTAATCTTGCCGTGAGACAACTTATGGGAGTACGGGAGCGTACTCCATATATAGTGCTGCAGACTGGAAGTTTTCGTAGCTGCAGTCGCCAAGTTGACACCTTGTTTATACTCGATTTCTGCCGCTGCGTGTGCATCCATTTTGTGGAAGGGTTCGAAGAAGTCGGTAAACGCAAAGATAGCATATGCACCATCGAAGGCCTTCTCGAGACTGCTCTCGTCGTTTATATCTGCTGCTACCATTTCAATGCCTTTCGCCGCCAAGGCTTTTGCTTTCTCGCTGCCAGGATTGCGGGTGATTCCTCGGATCTTGAAGTTCTTGTCATCGCGGAAAGCAGATATGACGGACCCCCCCTGGCCTCCAGTAGCACCGACGACAACGATAAGCTTAGACATAATGTGGTAGTTTCGTTGAATGGATTTTTGGTTCAACTACAATGGTAGACACACGATTCGAACGGGTGATATTCTAAGAATCGTTTCTAATTTATAGTCTGTTTATGCGCGATCCTTCGCTTCCCTAGATGGCAATCGGTTTGTAAGCGATTGCATAGAAGAGGACGCATTAGACGAAACCCATTGATGTATCCTGCCAACTCGATGTCATCGTGTCGATCTTGACCCAATGGACAAATTTGTCGTAAATGCCGAGAACTCGCGTGCTAAGATATGACGGTGTTCACATTCTAACCGTTGGACCTCCGATCGCTAACACGTGGTTTCATTTTGAACGCCAGGCCCAATACAATTAAGTTGAAAGTTTTCTACAAAAGACTTTAACGGTTCAGATTGAGTGCCCGATGGGTCAGGCTCATGTGGTGATAGTCGCATACTGATGATAACGTCAATAGGGATAGCTGGCTTCGACAGTCAAGGCTTAAAACAGGGTTACTAAGTGATCCCGGTACTCAATAGATGACACGAAGTCAGGGGAAATGTCTCTGTTTGCGACATTATAGCTGAGGGGTAATAGTCAGGTTCGACGGTGAGCGGGGAGGAATGTCATCGTGCCTCGTCTGTGGACTAACAGTGTCTGTCAGACATCAGGATCCAAAAAAAGATCTAGAACTGTTGAAGAATAACGTTTAATTGGTCACAGTTTACCCTCGCCGATCTGTGTATATCGTATCACTATTTTCCCTGAGTGGTAATGTGGTATGATATTGCCAGATTTGCTCGCCCGCGATAAGATTATTGGCAACATCAAGCTGTAGAGTATCGTGTGCAGCTTAGTCTTGATGACGTCGTAATTGTGTCATGAATCCGAGTCCGTAGTAAGCCAGGACATTTTCCGTCCAGTCTTGCACATTTCAGTAGGTGCTAAGTAAAGATAGCTAACCGTGGACTGTGTTTATATATATTTCTTATTTGATATTTTATCTAGCCCAGATCGGTTTATCGCGTCGGTCTCAATAAAGACCGTTGGCGCAGCATCCGGGTAAGAACGCTTTATTTTATTTTACGCGTCGGCTGCCTGACTGGGTTCCTCTTCCAAAATCTTGCATTCAAAACGTGATTTGCTTGTCTATCTTGATGTATCCATATATCCAAAATGCCACACGAGGTTACTCGTTTCGTTAGAGCTATTTGCCGATGGAGGTAACGAGTGGCCACTTTGTCCCTATAACGAATTCAACATATTTTCAGCTGGAATGGCCTCACCTTGATCAACGAAGTCCAGGAGGATGACATTGGGATTGCGACCATACATTCCAGAGCAAAGACTGGCTTGTGCGTCAATGCTTGCCAGTGAATTGGTCGTGGCAGCATCATCGCGGTCGGGAATGAGTATACCGGTATCCAGTAGATTGATGTTCAGGGTGTGGTTCACCAGGTACATACGTCCCGCAGCCGTGGCATTTGACGGACGATCAATCTTGCATTGGGAAAATGTTGGGTCGGTCTGGTCATAAGGTGTCTCGAAGAAATACGCGAATTCATCGAGAATGTATGGAACTTGCGAGGTATCAGCGCCAGAGTCTGCTCTCACCAATCAGTTGTGCTCAACAAAAGCGCAGAAGTATTGAAAGCATGTGCCTTACCAAGAAACACAACCAGACGAGTACCCGCAGTGATCATTTCCTGCAAAGTCGGCCAGGCATCAATGAAAAGTGGAGATATTGGCGGAACATAAGTGTAACTGACAATGCCACTGTGGTCAAATTCGCTTGCGAAGTCTGCGACAGGGACAGAGTCGCCGTTGACTATGAGCAGTGTGACAACTTCATCGGGATTAGCATCCAACCAGTTCTTCACTGTTGCTAGGTAATCTGCAACCGGACCCGCATCTTCTAAGAAACAGGAGGAATGGCAGAAGTTCAGTGATCCTGTGAAAGGCTCATGATGAGTCTGTCCTTGTAGAAACCGTATGCCGTTGTCGAGTTGCTCAGTCACTGACCAGCCCTGGTTCTGCTGTGGCAAGGGGCCAACAAAAGGACTGTCATGCGCTCCAACGAAGGACACATTGGAATATTGACGGTTGCAAAGTTCGTCGTGCCCGTTGCAAGCAGCTTGGACCACCGTACCTAACCTAAGGAGGAGAAGAAATGCAAGGAGGTTTATCAGAACCATAATTGTATAGCGATCCTCCTTGGGCTAAGAAATTCTTGCAGTAAGGCTCGGGAGAAGGCCAATTATGATCCTCTAGCGTCCAGGATATTCGTCCTTTCAGACGTTATTTCTGCCGGGATGCAAGCGTGGTTCGACAAGGTATTGGTCGGCTTACTTTGATATTAATGGCACTATTCGATTCGTAAACCTGGTAGAACCAGATTTTCGTGCGCGGCACAACTAGTCGTAGTTGGAGCTACTGAACTAGAAATGTCAGTGGGGACGAAGGAATTTACTCCTCATACCTCTCTTAAGCCGTAAATTAGCATTCAGACTACGGATAGACGCACGAACAGTGGTATTATTGTGAAGCTAACTGCAGTTTTTCACGACAAATTTAAGTTCAGGGGCAAAGTCGGGGCCAGCGAGGCTGAATTTAGGCGAGCCGCACCGACTGCGTCAAATTCTCGGGTAGCTTGCCCTAGAAACTACAGTTCAGCGCAAACTTATTATGGCCAATTAATTTATATTTTTTTAATCAAGACTTTTTTTTAGGTTCTTGTTCAAATCAATTGTTGTGCCGGTCTCAGAAAGACCGGGTCACACAGTTCCCCCCGCTCGCAACCAAGATTCAATCTTGCCTTTTCGGCCACCATGGATTATCGTCCAGTTGCATACTCCAAGCATGTCGTTACACATCCTTGGACCGACGTAAGTCGCAACAAACGGTCGAGTGCGCACTCCACTCAGTTTTTTCGACACAACCCCACGACTAAGGTCCTAGTTCCAACGCTGTCCTGTGTGCGCACAGTAAATTAGCCATCACCAAGCGAGATCTACCACTGTTCGACATTAGACCTCAGGTCTCACACAATTTGCGATATACCGCGGCACATATCTACTTCGATCTGACCGGTTTTGATGAAACCTCGTACACAAATTCTGTACTCCAAAACTGCAAAATCTGTGCCTTAAGAGACGGAACTATGACGTAAAAGGCACCAGCAATCGGGAAGAGGATGTAGTCTACGAAACTTATCCAATCGCCGTGACGGGATATGTCAACTTGTTGCAATGACTGGCGAACTATTTCGATAGATTTTGCTGATGACTTGCCTCCCGAAAATATGTGGGACGAGGGTGAGGAGAGGGCAGTCTTCACAAATTGTAGTCGGAGATCCAGGGCCGTGGAGTACAATTGTTCGTATAGCAGCATTTGTAACATTACGCCGCAGAAAGCGATTGTCCTGAGGTAGCTGGCAATTGCTAACACGTGCCCTAAACCCGATGACCTTGGAATGGTAGTGATCAACGGCAGGACGGAGCATGCGAAGCCGTCTAAGAAGTAATGCACATGAAGAAAGTGTGCTTCGTAGAGACGATGTAGCAGAATTATGATGCGGCCGTATGGCACTGGACCAAAGTCTGCCAACTGCTGAAGCGACTTAGACACTGTTTTTGGCGTGGACGGCATGCCGTTAATATCTACAGACGAAGCCACACCCTCACCTAGAGTATCACATTGGGTACACAGGGACGATCCAGTAGTTCCTCTGCTGCTACTAATCAACGCGAACGCATGACGGGTTGCATAACCCGAGTCCATTATTCCCCACATATGACGGCAAGCCTGTTTGAATCGAGCCTGCGAAGAAAGCATCCATCGCTGGTCGATGCTCATATCTGGCGTTATTTCGCTGTGCTCGACGTTACAGTGCGAAGCGGGGCTGTATATCGGAACCGTGTTTAGTCGCCCACCAGTTTGGAAAAAGCATTTCAAGTACATATGCAGGTCCTCACCAATCGCTTCTGGTCCAGTATCCCAAAAGTCCACGTATCGAGCGAGAGACAGGGTGACAGAATATATAGAAGTTGGCGTCCGAATTTGCGATGTCTCATATAATCCCGCAATACCGGCGGCTGACCAGTACATATCCGCGCACCGGACAATAGGCGATATATTATCGGAATTGCGGTCAAACACAATCGGTGGGACAAACATTGTAAAGTTATCGGTACCCTTCGACGCACAGTGGCCGTTGATTGCTTCGAAATAACTTGGGAGAAGGTGAGTATCAGAATCCATTACAGTGAGCACGACGTTGGACTGGCAAAGGTTGCGGAATCGGCGTGACGCTGTACGAGTTGCCCATGCCAAATTCGAAGACTTTCCTCTAGCTTCCCCAGGTAAGTCGTCTGGATGAATTGTGTACGTAATGTATCTGAACATAGGGAAAAATTCCGATACCAGTGCCGTTGCCTTTAATTCTGCGTCTTGTTCGTGAGATTCCATTGCAAGATATACCTATGGGTGTTAGCACTTGGTTGGCGATGTACGGTGCAAACATACCTCGTACGACGATCGAGCCAAGTCATGACTAGCCAGCATACTCAGCGACTCCCTTAATGTGTCCAAATGCTCTTGGTAATTTGGCACAAAGATGGCATGAATGAGCGCTTCTGGGTCGTGCTCGATGATTTGAGTAGTAAAGTTCAATTCATTGTTTCTCACTCCACTCTCGATATGCTGCGCAACCGTGGCTCCTCCACCATCATGAACGAACGGGTATGCGGGATCAGTACTTTTCGCTGTGTGAAATAGCGCAGGCTGATTGGCTGTTTCAAGCATGCCAGTCCATGTAGCGTAAATTCCGTAACATGTCCGGACGGCGTATGCAACGATCAGCACGTGGTACACCAATGTGAGCACTATGAAGGCTATGGAATCGTGTGCGAACAGGATAAGCGCTATGACGAGCGACGTCGAGATGCCTGGGATGCATCTGCAAAGGTAGTTGAGTATGCTCGTCGAGTATGCGGAAGCCCTTGCAGAGATTGACGGAGCGTTCATCCTGCACCCTGCAATCCAATTAGACAAATGGATGTAATAGACGGCGGCAGAGCCGCAAGCAATGAAGCTCTGTAGCCACCCTAAGGCCGGCTTGAGATTGAAAACGACGGGACTTTGATTTGAGACAAGAAAGTAGCTGCTACTGCACGAAGTTTATGTAGTCAAATATATATATGTGGTTGGCTAAGTAATTAGACTAATTTTGACGTTGGCTCCTGGCCGGGTCATTATCGCTGGGCCGGATTGCAATTGCCAGCCGCCATTTACACGCCCACACTCTCCGTATGATTCTCTTAATGATTATGCTAATATATTTAGATTGAAAGAAGTTCACATCATTATGTCACGTCATATCTAACAATAGACAGGACAGGTGTGTCTGAAATCAGCCCCCGAGTGCACAGGGTGTTGTCGATAAGGATTAGCCGCACGGATAGCGGCGGAACAGTTTGTAACGTAACTTTAGTAGGTCAGTTGCAGAGTTCAGGGGTTCAGGGTTGCGGCAGCGCCAGCCAGCTTAAAGAGATAGCCGGAAGTAGACCTGCAGGTTTCCTTGCTGCTGGCACATCAGCATCACAATAGCCTTCCAAGTTGAAGGAACCGGTACGGGTGAAAAATATGGTGCAGTATTGACTGAGCATGCCAAGTGAGGCCGCCATATCGCAGCGAGTACCAACGAGAGTATACATGAGAGAGCCAATGAGGCTGCGAAACTCGTGTGCGTCACCGGGCTGATCATTATTGGGAGACGGACTGAGCTGAGCAGAAACCGGCCATGGAGCCGTTTGGGACCGCCAGCGAGCCGTCCACACGACCTCTGCAGATCATTCACAGCTACCCCTGTGGTCCATTCAAAGTGAAATCAGTTTGGAGAAATCCTAGACCGAGTGAACGGCGCAAAAATTTTCAGCAAGGTTGATCTCAAGGATGCGTATTATCGCATCAGAATCAAGCCAGGAGACGAGTGGAAAACAGCATTTCGAACACGATACGGCCATTTTGAATATTTGGTAATGCCATTTAGATTGACAAATGCAATTCCAGGCCTACATCAACCATGCCTTGCGTGGGCTGGTTGACAATTTTTGTATCGTTTATCTCGATGATATCCTCGTTTTCTCTCAATCAGAACAAGAACATACAGACAATCTTCGCCAGATATGTGACCGACTGCGGCAGGCCGAGCTTTCTTTATGGTAAACCCTCGAAGTGCCAGTTTTAGATGGAATTTCTCGGCTTGGCTGCAAGCGTTATTTTGTTGCATTTATCGATGACTATACTCGCCATGTCACGGTGTTTCCAATGACCAAGAAAAATGACTTGTTTCTTTGCCTTGTTTCAGCGCTATAAGGCCATGGCCGAGACCTGGTTTTCGGACAAAGGTTACCGAATTGCTATTCTCCGTTCTGATAATGGCGTATAATATCTCTCTAGCGAAGTGACGTTCTCGATGATGCCGGAATTGAGCACGAAAGGACCGTCCCTCATACTCCGCATCAAAGTGGTGTTAGCGAACGCATGAACAGAACGTTAGTCGAAATGGTCCGTACCATGTTATCTGCGGCCCATCTCCCCGCCTCCCTTGGCATCAAAGGGTTGGACACATTGCCTCTGGGGGAGGCGATTAACAGCAGGTTATGAGCCCTGGTGCGCCAGACATTGCACACCGAATGACATCCACCAATTCACTCCCGACGAACAGCACCCGCGGGAGGCATTGTGAAGTTCAATGGAAAGAACTACAAGCAGTGGGCGATGAACATGGAGAATTGTTAACGATAACAGGAGACAACGCGCCAAACAACGAGGTTATGATTTCCGAATTATACGAAAACCTGCTAACAAAATTCTCCCCTGCTGAGAATCCATCTGACAATAATGAGCGACGGGTAATGCGGTTCGAGCTACATTAGATGCGTCTGCACGTACATGTTATATATATAGAGGTGATATATCTTATTTGCTCTGGCAATGCTAAATACGGAATACCACGTTGTTTAAAAACTGGATGATTACAAATAGTAAGAAAAAACTCATATAGAATTTGGCAATCAATCTAAACAACAATGACCCATCTTGAACGTCGATTTTGGTAACTAATTAGTAAAATATTATAAGCTGTGAAAAAAATTATTTAATATTGCTAATGTACTGTCGATGGCCGTTCCCGCAGACATTTAAAGTAATGACAGGACAGCGATAACAGCCATGGTGATCAAGAAGACCGAAGACACATGGATGGCACCGGCGGCATTCTTATCACCTGACGGCGAAGTGCTGTTGCTGCTGTAGTTTCCGGTAATGCTCGCGGCACACTGTCTATCCTTGAAGAGGGTAGCCGAATCGAGCACGGATCCATCAGCACTGGAAATGAACTCGTGAGTGAGATGGGTGCAGTTGTGGAATGTCACCTTGCTCCAACCGTAGGTTGTGTTTTGAATATAACGCACGTAGGATGGGAGTGGCTCAGGATAGGACGAAGTTCCGTGATAGTGACCACCGAGACCGTTGAGGATATACCACGGTGCTGAAGGATTGTTAAGCTCGTTAGGATCCGGGAGACCGTTTGCGATAGGCGCATTTCGTTCATAAATATGGATGTGGCCGTTGAAAACCATATCGACATTGTACTTCAGCAACAGTGGCTCAAACGCAAGCTTACAATTCCAGCAGATGGTGCCGGACACGTTTTGGCCGGCGGCATACCAAGGACGGTGACCAGAGACGATGACCCATGGGGTCTTTGTGCGGTCGACCGAGCTAAGATCCTTCTCAAGCCAATCGATCTGTTCGTTAGGATAAGATCCGAATGGGCCAGAGTCCATGTCCTCTGGTCCATTGGGCTCATCTTCGGCGATGAGGCCATTACCGAGGTCGGTCTCGGTGTTAATCGAAACATAGTGGACCATTCCATGGTCGAACGAGTACCAGAAATTGCCAACACCACCAGACTCCTCTGAAGGCATACGGAAACGGTCTTTGAAGTCAGTGAAGTTGCGCTGACCATCGACACAGAGCGAAAGGTTGTAGTTAACACCATTGGCAGTGAATCCTCCCTCGTCGCAGTTAGACTCGTGATTGCCAGGAACAACCATATATGGCTTCTTAGAGGTGACTGGCTGAAGCTCATCGTAATACTGGTTCAAAAGGAGCCGGTAGGTCTTGTAACTGTCTGAGAGGGAGACGTTCAAGTATCCGTCGACGTACTCGCGAAGCCAAGTGTCGGCATAGGCAATGTCACCAGCTGTGAATGCACAGTTAGAAGAAACACAATACCAATGAACCCGCAATTAAGAACACATACGATGCCACAGTAAATCGTAACCATCGACATAACGGGCAAGAGACTGCATCGTGTTGCTATCGTTTGCAGTCAATTTGGGGTAGTCACTGGCGACCGATTCGCCATAGGGTCCCATGACACCCATGTCGATGACAACAGCTGCCTTATACGGTGTCATATCACCGGCAACTCGGGCAGTAGTGAAAGTATAAGGAGACAGCTCGGTGCAGTTGTAGCAATTAGTGTTCGAGACAATATAATAGTATTGTGTGTTGGGCTGGAGTCCAGTAATCTTCACATGATTATTCCAGGTCAATGAGCTATTGTAGGTGACAGATGTGCCTGTGGCGACATTGGAGAGGTTCCAGACGTCCTGGCCATAGTAGACAGTGGGAGTCTGAATCTCGGCATATGTATTCCACGACACATACATTCCCGTACTGCCGGCATAGGCGAGACGGTGTTGCAACGGCTCGACTGGGTTCACAGGAACCTGGCCAGGGATGTTAATCTGAGCAAGTACGGTACTCGCAAGTGCGAGAAGCCAGCTGACACTCGGGAACATCATTGTTGCAGTAAAGAATGAGGATCCGATATAACCTTGCGAGCAAGAGGAAAGAACGTGGGAATGCAGTATTTGATTTAAATAATAACTTTGTTCTGAGGTGAGAGATGGCCCTCGCCAGTTTAACCTCAACCCGTTCCGTCCCTTCAGAACAGAACTGTACTTGACAGTTACCACAAAACAGGATAAGTGCGCCTGTCGTCCGGCTGCATAGCCCAGGTTCGATATCGGCAGACATATTGACCATTAACCAGCTAGTCCGCCCACGTGGAGCCTTTTGTCGGGTTCGGCGTGTGATATCCGCTTTAGGGACGCGAGGTGTCAGAAAATGCAAGACAGGAGAGTTCAGCTGGTTGACTTGATATGCCGTAATCAATAATAGAAGTTAATCGAGAAACCCGACTGCAATTCAATTTCCTAATTCGCCGTGGCCAGAAACCATAATATAGCTGATAAGTTAAGCTTAGTGTTAGTTGATTGCTGAGCCGCACAACCTTTAATCGTGCCCACGTGTGCGACAACACGGTTCCAGGTTTTCCCTGAATTTTCGCTTGCTTAATTAATTATGCAACCATTTTTAATAAAATAAAATGTGCCAAGACAGAAAAGAAAAGGAAAAAGTACTGGGCTCATGCTTAAGTTCGGCCCAGCCATTCATCCAGCGTCTGCAAGCCACACTCGGCTCTGTCGTCATCTTATTCGACCAAGTTGGTCAAGCAATTGATGTCGGAATTAGTAGTGATCTGATCGGCAGAACCCAAAAGTGAATTCTGTTTCGAAGTCTCGACCACAAAAGGCACATCGATTAACGCATTTGTTACACTAAAACTGAAAACATAACTCTTTACAGCTTGTTTAGCATTGCCATCCCAAAGTCTTCTACCGTTTGCTCCGCGGAGAGTCAGGGAATATAGGACTTTTGGGGGCCAACAAAGAAGAGCTGATATCAGGACAAGGTGATTGTTGTAGGAAGGAGGCGAGGCGATCGGCAAAGAAGCTAAAAGCTAACTTACTACTCGAACGAACAAACAACGCCTGACAAATAGTAGTATTCTGACACGATCTTTAAGAAGGTTGCCGTTCTAGGTCGACAATATGATTATAACGAAGATGGTGGCCAAGGCCGTTCAGTGGAACATGCATGCCGTAAATTTCGGCGATCTATCCTTTTTGAAATCAAGAGGCTAGGGTTAACACATCTGGAGCGCATGTTTTATTAAGTATTTACTAGACTGCCTCGACTGACAATTTGTGTCCATCACGACAAATGCTAACTGCAATTCAATCTATACATTTGCATTACCATATATAAACTAGCAGAACAAAATATCGCGCGAAAATTTAATATCAGATCCAGTTAAACATTTGCCCGCACACCGTTTCCCGAGTGCGACAGTATATTCGCCAGCGAACCACATCACAAACAAACTATTCTTAGACCTGGACTTCAACGCGACTGCTGCCTCCCAATGAATCAACGCTGGGAAGCAGATATGTAATATCATCCCACGGGTGTCGGTATAAGCCAGTGCGCAGACGCTTCTGATCAAGGTAATGCGCAATCAGACCGATCGAACGGCCGAGAACGAACAAGCCGTTTAGAACACCCATCTTCAAGTAATCTTCGGCTTCCTCGGGAGTGAAGGCACCACAGTGACGGATCAAATCGATGAAGCAGACGGCAACACAACCATCAACGTTAAGGATCAAGTTGTCCTTCTTGGAAGTTGTAACAGACTCGACGGCGAGAGCATAGTCCAGAAGCTTAGTAGATGGGAAGTTGTTGCGGGCAAATTCCTTGACCAATTCAACTCGCATATCTGGGTTGTTGCGGGACTTGATCTTGTGACCAATGCCAGGAATGAGCTTGTTCTGTTTGCGCATGGTGTCAACAAACTGGCGCGGCGAGAGGCCCTTGTCAAACGCATTGGTAAATTCCTGGGCAGCGCCATCAAGAGCACCACCGAATCTTTCACCGATGGTCAAGAGACCGGACACGAGAGCCGAGATCAAGTCCTTGCCAGCACGGGTCGTAATGATGGTGTTCATTGCTCCTGACACAGCTGGACCGTGGTCAGCGGTGAGCATGAGAACCATCTCGAGGAACTTGGAAGCGTAGTCCGGAAGACGTCGTCGGAACCACAAGAGCGACATGACACCACCAATGCCAATGTTCTCCTTGAAGACGTCGGTAATAGGCATGCCGGCATAGAGAAGCTCCTGGCCACGATCGTCCGAGATGGTCGAGATGAATGCGGCGGGCTTACGAATGAGGCCGAGTTCCTGAGCCCAGGCATAGTCGATCGGGATCTTTGGTGGCTCAGGTTCAGGCTTAGGAACAATGACGCCACTCTTGACGAGACTCTTGTAAAGATTGCTCAAGACTTCCGGCATCTCCTCAAAAGTGTCAGGAACATAGAAACCGGCGGCCTTCATGGCGGCGTTCTTGGCCTTGGCGGTCTCGAGCTGGGAGTTGGCGAACGAACCAGCGTGGCCAAACTGAACCTCGGTCGTGAACATGGAAGCGCAAGTGCCGATTGCCCAGGCGACAATGGGCTTTGTAATCTTGCCAGCCTTGACAGCCTCAATGACACGGTATTCCTCAACACCACCAACCTCACCAAGCAACAACAAGATCTTGCAATCCGGATCGGCCTCGAAACGGAGGAGATGATCGATGAATGTTGTGCCGGGATAGCGATCACCGCCAATGGCAACACCTTCGTAAACACCATCGGTGGTTTGGGAGACGATGTTGTTAAGCTCGTTAGACATACCACCGGACTTAGAGACGTAACCGACCGATCCAGGTCGGTAGAGCTTGGAGGCGACGATGTTGTCCATCATACCACCAGTGTTGCCGATTTTAAAGCAACCAGGCTTGATACCACCGACAGTGGCAGGGCCAATGATGACGACACCTTTTTCCTTGGCCTTATAAAGGATCTCGCGAGCACGACGCTCAGGAACACCCTCGGCAATGATCGCAATTGTCTGTCCAATTGATTAGTATCAATTCACTAACTACCAAGGATACCACGTACTCTAATTTGGGGTAACTCTAGAAGTTCCATAGTTGACGAGTAAACGGATCGGGACGAGGCAAAGTTGACAACAACATCGACTTCAGGATGCTTCTCTGCGGCCTTCTTGGAGCTCTGGTAGACAGGGAGGAGGGTCTCCTTAGTGCCCCAGTACATTTTGGAAACGAATTGGCCACCGAAAGGGTAGATGATAGCAGCGACGGATGGAGTCGTGCGCTTGCAGATGAAGTCGAAATCGAGCATACCTTGGCAAGCCCGGGGTTGGAGACCGTACACGAACGCACGCGTCTTGTCGTGGAAGAGCTGGTACGCCGGAAGAGGCGACGCGGGCGCAGTAGGCGGCGCAAAGCGCGTGATGTTTGCGTCAGCAGAAGGAGGAGCCATTGAGGAGAGTAGTAGTTTGGTTGTGGGTGGTTAAGTCGATACTGGCGGTGATGGGCGGCAGCAGAGGCCACTACTATAATAAATATATGCGGAGTTTCTGTTGGCGGTGGACGCGCTTGTCTGCGTCGCACAAAAAACGTTTGGGGCGCGACTCAGGCGAGCATGCCCAAATATACGTAGGCGCATATTCTCAGCACGAACCCACCTTTGCGGCCCAGCAAGCGCCTGCGCAGACGTGAGCACGAGCCCGCAGTAGTGCCCAGCACGGTGCCTGGCCCCCCAGTCGTGCCCTTACCCTGGCTGCAACGCGTGGTCAACGGAGCGACTTCTTAAATCGTGAGGCGGGCCTTCTGCTCACCAAAACGAAACCAACCACAGTCGCTCCATCTTCATCACATCAACCACCTCTATTCAAACTACAACAAACACACTCCACACTCAATGTCTGCAAAGTCAATTCACGAGGCCGACGGCAAGGCACTCCTCTCTTACTTTCTTCCGCGATCACCGCTGCTCACAAAGGACGGCACCTCGACCGAGTTTGTCCCTGCTCCTCCGCGTCTCGCGTCTCTCACCTTCCCAGATGACTCGCCCGCGACAGTCAAGGCCGTCCTAGATGCGGCAGAGTCTATGTATTCGTGGCTGCTCGCGCCTGGCGCAAAGTTTGTCGCCAAGCCTGATCAATTGATCAAGCGTCGTGGCAAGTCTGGTCTGCTGTCCCTGAACGTGACATGGGAACAGGCCCGCGACTGGATTACCCCCCGTGCTGGCAAGAAGATTGTCGTCGAGGGCATTCCCGGCTACCTCCGAACATTCCTTGTCGAGCCTTTTGTTCCTCATCCGCAAGAGACCGAATACTACATCAACATTAACTCCGTTCGTGAAGTAAGTAAACCATTGGCTTGGCGATTTTTGTGACTAATCCTAACTTTTTGTTTGCAGGGCGACTGGATTTTGTTTTATCATGAAGGTGGTGTCGATGTTGGTGATGTCGACGCGAAGGCGTCGAAAATATTGATTCCGGTCGATCTTGAGAAAGAATATCCGAGCAATGCCACCATAATCTCGACTCTTCTCTCCAAGGTGCCTGAGTCGCAGCATGCCACCCTCGTCGACTTCATCAACCGTCTCTATGCCGTCTACGTCGACCTGCAATTCACCTACCTGGAGATCAACCCACTTGTTGTGATGCCAACCCCGTCTGGTGTTGAGGTTCACTACCTGGATCTTGCCGCCAAGCTCGATCAAACTGCTGAGTTCGAGTGTGGTGCCAAGTGGGCAGGTGCCCGCGCTCCTGCTGCTCTCGGAATGGTTCCTAGCGCAAATGGCTCTTCCACCCAGATTGATGCTGGCCCCCCAATGGTTTTCCCTGCTCCATTCGGCCGTGAACTTTCTACAGAGGAGGCCTACATTGCCGAGCTTGACGCCAAGACCGGTGCATCGCTCAAGCTCACAGTGCTCAACCCGAATGGCCGCGTGTGGACGCTTGTCGCGGGCGGCGGTGCGTCTGTTGTGTACGCTGATGCCATTGCATCAGCTGGCTACGCCAACGACATTGCTAACTACGGTGAGTACTCTGGTGCTCCCACCGAGACCCAGACGTACGAGTATGCCAAGACTGTGCTGGATCTGATGACACGTGGGGCTCCAGTCGAAGGCGGCAAAGTTCTTTTTATTGGTGGTGGTATTGCGAACTTCACCCAGGTCGGTTCAACGTTCAAGGGCATAATTCGTGCTTTCAAAGATTACCAATCGCAGCTCCATCTTCATGGCGTCAAGATGTATGTCCGCCGTGGTGGACCAAACTGGCAGGAAGGTCTTCGTCTCATCAAGTCCTGCGGTGAGGAACTTTCTCTCCCCATGGAAGTCTACGGACCAGACATGCACGTCTCTGGTATTGTTCCCCTTGCCCTCCTCAACAAGCGGCCGGCTGGCATTTATCCATTTGGCTCCCCTGCCAGCAGCAGTGCTGTTAGCGTTCTGTAAAAGCGCTGGGCGCTTAAGTAATGGAAGGGACTGGTAAATCGGAGGTTTGATGTTTTATGTATTAGGATTTGACATTGCTGGCAATTCTTTACACCTATAATCGTTTTTTTGTTAAATTGTATCCAATACATATTCATGGCGTCGGCCCAAATGGTTTTTGTTGCGTGATCTTCTCCACCCACAAAACAGAAGCGTGGGGTGCGGCGTGCGGCTCAATTTGCTCTTTGTTGGGTTCAGGCACGTGACCCTAACTCTCTTCGTTACTTTTTGCTTTGGCGCTTTCCAAAGCCGCCAAACGGCGGTCCTAAAAAACTAAACAACTGGCTACTTAATCAGGGGCCAAACAGCCGACTCAACAAATTATTATGTTCGGCTGCATAGCCGGACCCTAAACCGATGTATCCAGACTGTAAACGTAGTAATACTGCTTCGACTAACTAGCTAGACAAATTTATTAATTCTTTTCAAATATAATGCAACTAAAATTCCATATCGACCAACTGCTGTCGCTAAGATGGCTGACTTGATGTGTTTCATGAACAGCAGTGCCATTAATAAGAATATCCGGGATATTAGCAGTCTGCCATGCTTCAGTCGGATAATTGTATGCCAATGTCAATATTTGTAGGGAGATGGTCACATGACTGTTCTTTTTCGATCAATGGCTAAAGCGGCATCAGAATATCAAAATAGTGTTAACCCACATATTCGACGGCCCGTCGTGGCGCCAGACTTCTA
The DNA here is from genome assembly GCA_030556285.1 of Lipomyces yamadae. Classification (NCBI taxonomy): domain Eukaryota; kingdom Fungi; phylum Ascomycota; class Lipomycetes; order Lipomycetales; family Lipomycetaceae; genus Lipomyces; species Lipomyces yamadae. Next base: position 39,724 of record JAKTPU010000061.1, on the reverse strand, counting down.
TGAATCCTTCTTGAAGCGTCCCAAGCCACTTGTGGTTCAGGGTAGGAAACTGGACCAAATCGCATGATTTCGTTTGCATGCAGATTCATTTTTTGAAACCTTAATCTTCTTGTTACGGTGGATTGGTGCAAACGTTCTCTTTTTTAGTTATCACCCAGACTTTCAGGTTCAGGGCTTTGACAGTGTGCCTTATGAAGGTGAACGCATAACATAGTTTTACATGATTTGATTATTATTGATGGGAATTCCTAACCAAATCTGCAAACCAATAACAAAAAGAGTGAACGTCAACTCGTATGACTAAAGCGACAAAGACCAATAATGAAAAGAGTTGACGCCTGCAAGAAAAGCCAGAACCGATATCAAACTTCTGCCTGACCAGCGAGCGTGTTCAGCCCATTTCCTCTTCATATGGCCTCTTATATCTGGCAATGAAGCCCCCCCTGATCACTAATAAAGCTACAAACGTCCACTTTGCATGGGCGGATTTGATCTAGACCCATCGCCAGTTGCCCACTTCATAATCTCCCGCAGCTCCCTCAATGACTCGTCGTCCCTTTCATTGATCTCAGGGTTTTCCGATGCCATAAGAGCGAATCTTTCCAATGCTTCGGTGTAGCTCGGTAAAATCGGCTCTGTGACGGTGGCTGGGCGAGACTAACTAGATCTGGCTAGGCTGGACAAGGCAGGACTAGGCAAGGCTTGGACTTGGACTTGGACTTGGACTTGGACTTAGACTTAGACTTAGACTTAGAACACAAGGGAACACAAGCAGTAGTAGCTTCCGAAACATATGCCTGACGTTGCTTGGTGCCAGGTCCTGGCTTCCCGGAACTCTTGGCTGGACAAGAGCGTGCAAAGTGAGTCGGATCCCCACAATACATGCAGAGCCCTTCGCGACGACGACGGTCTTTCTCTGGGGGCGTAAGGTGGCCATTGGTAACATGAGAGGAACCGGTCTGCATGGCATCAATTTCCATGGGTGCGGGTCCAACACTATGCGGCGCAACAATTAGAGGCTTAGAAATACTATTCTGGTTTCCGAAAGACGAATGTTGCCCAACTTCCAGAGGCCTTGTCGGCTGGGGCTTCTTTCTTTCCTGTTCTCGAGCCAACCAGGAATTATCCAGCTGTATGCACAGCTTCACAAAATCGTCATCCGCAAAGGAATTGATCAATTCGGAGTCTGAACGGTCGCTTTCCATGGCACCACTGCTCGTGTCGCCAGTGTCACATTCACTAAACAGGATGAGCGGCAAATTCTCCCGGAAGATTGATTGTTCAAAGTACGTCGAAGACATGTTGACGACGGGGTTCATAGATCAGGTTGCAGGGAGCATCTCTGCGATACCAATTGCACCAAAATATCGAAAGAGTTTCGGCTGACCAATTAACTTACAATATTCGAGCATCTCTTTAACTGCTGATGCATGAATCTCTTCGTAAGTTTCATATTGCAGACTCTACGTAACGCTATCTTTGTCGACGACCACTTTGGGTAAAATCGGATGTCTGAGGAGATGGCGCTTAATCATGGTGCGAAGATCATTGGCCTGATCGGCGGCACACAGTCTTTTTAGGTCTCTAGAAAGTACCCATTCCGTCTCAAATCACACAAAAAGTGTAGATACGGAGGGGGAGCTGCCCTTCGTATACTTGTTCGAGCAGTGTCACCTCGCGACATTTGGGCGGGAAAAGTCAAGTAACTAGTTAATAACTTATAAATAATAATTTTCTCATTGCCACGTGACTTTAACACCGGGTAATATTGACTCCCCAAGAGGAGGAAAAAAACCTGGCAATTATTGATGAAAAGCAAAGAGTACTTTCTTATAACAATCGCGACTCTGACGTTCGCAATTTTGAATGTGCAGTGATGAGAATCTTCCGGGCGGTCGTCCGGCCGTGGGCGGCACCGGTTCGGAAACACTGCGGCAGGATATTTCCAGCCATGCGGTGGATCAACACCGTTCAAGAAGGAGGTAATTTCATAAATTTGATTCATGATTCGACGCCGTCTATACGGATTAACTGACGATCCTGTATAGCCATCGAATATACTTTGCATCCCAAGCTCCTAGCCAAAGCACAGTCTCTCCGGGCTGAACGAGACAAGCTTTCAAAGTCACTCACCGATGATGGGTACGATCCAGCAAAAGCTCTCGAACAGTCGCGTTTAGATCGAGTAGCAAGTAACTTAGCCAGGTATGAGCAATTCCTGCCGACCCTTGACGACCTCCACAAATTGTCCGTCTCGGAAGACCCTGAAGCGTTGGAGCTCAGGCAAGACGTGTTAGAAGAAATCCAAGACATCAAGCAACAATTGCACGACATTACGATTAGAATTAAAAACGCTTTAATTTCCACACATCCTTTTGCTTCATATCCTTGCATTTTGGAATTTCGACCCGGAATCGGTGGCGCAGAAGCGGCCATCTTCGCCAAAGACTTGATGAATATGTACGTCTCATATTGCACTCTCAAGAAATGGCGCTATTCTATTTTAAACGTGAACGAAATTTCTGGCGCAGACGGCATCACGGAAGGTATTCTGTCGATTGACGAGTCCGGTGCGTACGAACGGTTCAGATTCGAAGGAGGAGTCCATCGAGTCCAACGAATTCCGGCTACCGAATCCAAAGGTCGTGTGCATACTTCTGCCGCTGCCATCGTCGTCTTGCCGCAGTTGGATGGCGGTAATGAAGACTCAAGTGAGGTAGAGCGATCATTTGCCCCTGGAGAAGTCAGAATTGACATTATGCGGGCACGAGGAGCAGGTGGGCAGCATGTCAATACGACAGAGTCAGCCGTTAGGCTGACGCATATTCCGACCGGTATCACCGTGTCAATGCAGGATAGCAGATCACAGCACAAAAATAAAGCGAAAGCATATATGATTCTTCGGGCACGATTGGCCGAAAAAGAGCATGCCGAGAAGGTGGATAACGAGCGACAGTCGCGATCTTCGCAAGTCACGTCAACTGATCGCAGCGATAAAGTACGCACATACAACTACTCGCAAAATAGAGTGACAGATCATAGATGCGGTTTCACGATGTACGATTTGGATGGATGCATAGATGGAACGTCATTGGAGACGTTACTCCACAAAGTGGCCGAATGGGCTCAGGAAGAAGAAGTTAAAAACTTGGAAAACGTCGAGTAGAACTTGTACATATAATATACGTTCTTGTCCATGGGAGATATATGATGCCAACTAGATTCATAAAGGTACAGCTTCCCTGTTAATAAATTACAACGTGTAGCATATTCTTAACCTCCACTTCAAACACGTCCTAGCTCGGTCAATTCATCCACAAACTGTTTTGGCGTGCACAACTGCGTACTGCCATACACAACACGCTTTCCAGCTCGCTTGGCAAACTCCTGCAGGTTGCCATATTCCAAGAAATTCCCACCACCCACTGTAAACACGGTCGCCTCTGAGTAGCTTGTCCGGTTCCGCGGCGGAGGACGAGTTAATGCGCCACGCGCCATTCGTGGGTCGAAGTATAAGTAATCGTCAGTCGTAGGCGAGCTTCCGGATGCAGGCTCCATTATACTCTCCACCAATCTTGTAATTGTCAAGTCTTTACGCGACGGGAGGAAGTTCTTTACTCCAGAAATCAAGTTTTCAAATCCTCCCGACAGCGCACCATCCTTGAGACGACCAGTTAGTCTGTTAGAAATGTTGCTAAAACCCCGAAGAATATTATCGGCCGAACCCCCTCCCACTGACGATCCTGATGATTGGCCAGCAGTCGATGGCGCGCTGGTCATCATAGTCATCCTCGTGATTTCGCGCACCCTCTTGATATATGCAAGTGCAGCTATATCGCAACCCGCAGCGACTAGCGCATGTTCATACTCGGCCATATCAGCAGCTGAGATTGTTGTGTCAAGCGAAATGTAGTAAATTAAGAACAACCGCAGTTTATCCTCAGGACTCTTTCTATCTGGATCGTTTATCGCCTCAAGAATAGCCTGCTTTGTTTGACGGGTGATATTCTCTTCCATCTGAAAGAACGTGTCCAATCCCCTGTCCTTAATGCCCTTGAGCAGCGCGGTAGCAATATTCATATGCATGTCCAATGTCTGCTTTCGCGCAGTCAACTCTGGCAAGGCGCTGATGGCTGTCTTCAAATGCTGAGCATTCGCATTTAGATCGAGCTGACTTACATCTTCAATCGAATTAACCCCTGTTGCAGATGTGATCTCGCTCGTGTCGTGCTTATATCGAGTAAGCTCGGCGTCAATATCTTCCGCTACTTGTGGGAATGGTATTGCCGCATTACGCGCCCAGAAGAAATCTTTAGGGTCCAAATCATATCCTTTCTTGGCTATGTTTCCGTTGCCGTCATCTGTATCCACGCGAATTCGGTTCAGTCGCATGTCAAGAACGTCATGAATAAGGCACTGATATGTCCATGAATGCGACAGTAGAGGAACGAGATCGACATTTCGGTCAAGTATAATGAGAACTAAATCGTTAGCCCGTTGGACTGGCATACATCAAGTGGAGCGCTGCAACCCTACCTGGTCGTTGTACAGTCTGAGCCTGAGTATTAAAAGTGTTATCTCGAGAATTTATGACAAAGTCTCGCAACTTCTGATCCAGCTTTTGAGCAATCATTTCTGCCGCATTGCCTCTTGGGCATCGAATAATTGGAATTGGACCCATTGTCACCACTACGGAAAACAGTCCGATAACGACTTTGTCGATAATAGCCTCAATTTCTTCATCCTTCACCTTTGGGCTGGCAAGCGTCGAATAAACTCTATCGAGGGCTAGACTGAAAGAATCGGGTTCGGTGACAATAAAATTAAGATACTGGTCATACACCTGAGATATCATGTGTGTGGTGTTGATATTTTGTTGCGCAAAGTCCTCGAGAAGAGACCTCGGGATAGAAGAGATAAAATTGATGTACGCCGATTCATAGAGATTGTGACTTAAGTCTTGTGATATTCTTTTGACGTTTTCTGCATTTGGGGATACGAAGTAGATTGCTGGAACATCGGGAATCTGAAACCTCTCCGAGCTGAGCAACCTGGACGCAATTAGTATATATATATTGATATTTATCCGAATCTGAAGCATACATATGGATCGTAACTCCATTCTAAAGAGTTGGGATATTAGCACGGGCACTATTGCAAATATATATCGACGTCCACTCACTTGAAACAGGTCATTAACCCGTAGCACACTCGAGATGATGTCTTGGCCAAACTTATCGAACACTAACACTTTCCATATCGGCTCATCCCCATTCGTAGATATAGCATTTTCGGATCCATTTGCCATAGAACCATCGCTGCCAACGTTAGTCGGCTTATCCTTGTTTAAATTTAACAACCGTTCAATCGCAGCTGCAGGATATTTGTTACTGGCAATTCTCTCCATCTATTTCAAACTGACCAACCTATCTGCCGGTCTCGAAGAGTCAGATTCTTCGTTGGCCGCGGAGTATTAGAGGACGGAGTCTGAAGCGCCATTGTCTGTCAGTCAAACAGGATGACGAGTCCAAGGCCGTGGGATGATGAGTGGGTCTTGATCAGTATTGCAATACGCTGAGCGAGCCTCGCACTGGCAGACGTCGTCGTATCAAAGATAAAAAGGTACCGAAACCTCGGTAAGATAAAAAATGGAGCGATTTGTCTACTAGAGTTGACGCAAGATATTCCTGTGGAAATACTGCAGTTACTATACTCGAGAAGCCCGTTACGGCCATTGCCCAAATTGAGTTTTACGGGCAACGTGTCACATAAAATAGGAAGGCAGCCGCATCCACAAGACTCGACAATTTCGTGATCATAAGTTAGTTAAATTTTTTATTACAAATTTCTTATTCAATGATGTCTTATGTAGTACAGTTTTCTTGAAACCAACAGAGCCAAAATATTTACATCGATAACCGCAAACTTTTCTCCATCAAATTGTTATACACAACGTAGACGATTCAGTACATACTACGAAAAGCAATTCATACATACATATGTATATACAGATAAAAGACTATGAGCCAAAGAGTATTCGGTCCAATGCTATGCTAAAAATCTATACAATGCAATATTGTTCGCTAACGTGTGACTAACTTGCAGACCCATTGGCGGTTCCATAAAACCCGCCGGCTGCCTGCAACATCGCAGCCAAAGCTGTGAGATCCGGCACCGGTTGCTGCGGCTGCGACAAAGGAACTTGCGTACGTGTTGATTGTGTTGGCGCCTGCGCCTGTGCCAAAAACGGTAGCAGAGCCTGTAGAGTGGCAAATCCTTGTGCCGTAGAGGATTGCGTAGATTGAATAGGTGCCGCAACCGTAGATGAAGACGGAGTTGAAGAAACAGTGGTAGCATTTGACGAAATACCATTACTACCAAGTAACGTCCAGGAGAGCCGGGTGTGCTGTGGAACCGGTATTTCCTTAACTGCAGATGAGTCATCCGAACCCATGTCCGTCTCTTTGTCAGGTTCCGACGGGGAAGCTGGAATATCTGCATCGGTGAAATACATAGCAAGAAGAACATTAGACTCTCGCTCTTTCTGAATGACTGTTTCTGGACTTTCTGGAACTTTGCTACCGCCACGGCGAATTACATTCTTGTCTAGCTCTCTTGCACCAAAACGCTCACATTTGACGAAATCAATATCTTGAATCTGTTAGTTGACTTTTCGAAACCGTTAACGAACGCGCACTTACCAGTAGGGTTGTACCAAAGAATTTTCTCGTCCTCTTCTACCTCATACTCAATATCCTCAATATGGTTACCCTTCTTGAATGCAGCGTGTCCTTCGGATATATCCAGTTCTCGAGCGCTACGATACCGTTCATGAACCGTATCACTAACATTCAAGGCACGCTCGCTCGGGTCGAGCTCGAAATACCTCACTTGCACAAGATCTGCGTCCGAACGCCACGCAACAGTCTTCCGCTGCTTTCGTGGGCGTACTGGCTCAGGCGTTGAGTTTTCAGACACCTCTTCTGATTTTGGGCCAGTAATGAATGCCGTATAGAGACTCGAAAACCGAGGCTGCACAGCGGCGGGTGCTGATGTTGAGGACTGAACGGAGGACACCGGTTTCCTGCTTGACATTAGTCCGATTTTTAACGAGACAGTTCAACAGCGGCTTACTTGTCTTCTGCCGGTTTCTCTGCCGGTTTTGGAGCCGCCGACTTTGCTGGAGCGGCGGCTTTCTTCTGTAGACTTTGGAAAAAGCTAGTATTGCCAGAGGGGCGTTCGGCCTTGACAGGGTCAGACGTAGTATTACTCGTCGGCACCTTCGCAGTCGTCGAGGACGATGTAGCGTGTGATCTCTTCGGAATTGTGAATCCGGAAAGTGGGTTTGTACGAGGAATCTGAGCCTTTTTGGCATTACTACCTGTCTTGCTATCGCCACTCTCTATTTCTTGTCTTGGCGAACCGGGCTTTTCTGACAGCGTATCTTTGTCTGCATTCGCGTTAGCAATAAATCAATCCCTGCCTCCATATAAAACAGCTGTAAGTGATCGTACCTCCAACATTCTTCGCGCGACTGCGAACTTTCCTGGCGAGTGCCTTGCAGGCATCATTACCTTTTCCTTCAAAAAATACCAACACCTTTTCCATCTTTACTCGCTTCAGTTGCTCCGTGCTGATTGGCATTGTCGACAGAGCTACCAAGACTGGTTTCGCGCTGTCGAACCTCATGGACTTATAATCGTACACTAGCCAATTTCTAATTCGAGCAAGACAAAGATTGCTCTCGGCCAGCGCAATCCAAATATCTTTGGTTGAGCCGGTCAGGGCTGTCAGTTGACTCAAGTAGACTTCGCGCAGATCAAACCCAGTTGTCGTGCCATAGGCCTCCTCGGGAATGGACAACATGATTTCCACAAGACGGTCAGCTAGTAACCGGGTATCATCCATTAAGTTTCTAAAAGCGGTTGCTACACGTAGACGTAATGCGGTGACTGGATCTTTTTCCTGAAGGATTGGCAGCTCCTTAGGCTTTTCGGGAACTGGAGGGGCTCCAGAGATGACAGAGGGTATGTCCAATTGAGGCTGTGATATTTGGGGAGTAGAGCTTGCTGCCAAATTTTGGCCCGTTTGTAGTGGCGATTGTCCTACCATCCCAATAGTAGAGTTCAATGCTGTAGGAACTGTTGGTAACTGGGCAATGGTAGATGGGGTTAGAGCAGCTGCAGACCCGGGAGTCGTTGTCTTCTTTGTCGCCTTCTTCTTTGGTATCGGTGCTTCGGACATGGCCGGCGCAGTTCTTTTTGTCACTTTCTTTTCGGATTTTAGCGCTCCAGGTGGCTCAGAAACTCTCGACGCAGTCATTGGTGGAACCGGCCAATGCGGAACTGGCCTGTAGTCTGTGTGGCCAACTCCCGACACGGAGACACCAGCCGGAGACGTGGAAGATAAGGGGCCAATTCCAACATTGTGAACTTCCCGTGGCATACCCTCCGATGCAACATTGTCTTGCCCGGTACCAGAGAAGTCGCCATAAGTATTGTAAGTTTGAGAATTCAGATATTGTGGGGCTTGCTCCCCATTGAGAAACGACGCAAAATAAGGCGTCCGGACCTGAGGTTGCTGGTACGGTGGAACAGGTGCATATTGCTGCTGCCCGACACCATTCAATTCTCCGTAAAATTGAGTCTGATCCAGCTGCAATTGAGGAGGTGGATAATTTTGCTGGGGTGGTTGGCTGCTCAGACTAGTTTGTGGATGTTGCGATGGGGATGACGTCATGGGGTTCGAAGCCACTAAGTGGCTTGGACTTCGCGACTGTGGCTGTGCTTGGTAAAGCGCCGGTGTCGCGGGCGGCATAAAGCTGTATTGGGTTGGAGGATTTTGCGTAATTGACACATTCTGGTTCATTTGAGGTCGTAAACCGTATAAGTTACTAGACGTTTGTGCCGTATATGCCGCGTATGGCTCCCCGGTCGGCGCGGCAGTAGTGGTGCTGCTACCATTGTATGGGCCGAAATATGATTGAAAGGGAGTGTCTGACATGTAGTTTTCGCCATCTCGACGCATTTGAGGTTCAGGAACAGTGTGCTGTGGAAGATATCCGGATATCGATGTGCTGTAAAGTGGCGGTAATTGTTGATGATGATGTTGTTGTTGTGGCTGCTGTTGCAGCTCCGGTTGGTGATGGTCCTGGAGTTGCTGCTCTTCGTGCTGGCGACGAAGAAGTTCTTCGTAGGAAGGGTTGTCCATTGCGAGTCCCCTGCGGTATTACGTCTCAACAAGGGCTGTAGATGTGTAGGAAAGATATCCAAATGTGTGTCCCTGAATTAGCGACTCGAAATCTCTCTCAGTCACGAGAGCAATTGTCGTGCGAAGTGCACAAAGTACGTCGCAGGAAACAAAGATTATCCTCGCGATAACACAATCAAGGCAGGAGCGCAACTTGATGTGATCAAGATATCAAAATAAAACAAGGATATAATCTTAGCAGCCGCGCTCTGGATTTCTCTGACAATCAGAAAGGTGGTAAATTTTACAGATGCCTTTTGCTGGCAATACCTAATTCCGCAGTCTGTCGAGCCCTATTGATAGAAGCCAAACATGTGGCATCATGCACCTCCCAATAAAAGCCAAAGTAAAACGATAACTAAAGGATACAGCCCAAAAAACAAAGGGGATGGCGATGCTATTGGGATTGCTGTCATTACAATAAGGTAGCAAAAAGGGGAGACGTTGGAAGTTTCGTACTATGTACTGAGGGCCTAACCCTGAACACAAAACTCTGCAGTGAGCAACGATATAGCTTCAACCTATATCAAATTAAATCCACGTTATATCATGGATCTATGTTGAATATGCCGTTCTCTAGCACACCAAAGTCATCTCGTCTACGGCGACTTCCTGTTATTGCTGGTTTCTTGACAGCAACAGCGGTATTACCCTTGGCTTACTATTATTTGGCTGGGCCGATATCACAGTGGTGGAATGCGAGTTCCCTGCAAGGTACCGGGGACGAGGCTGTTACGAAGGGTAGCGGGAAGCGGAAAAGAGTGGCACTTATAATATCTGAGGTACTCGGTAGAGGGCACTGTGACCCGGACACATGCTAATCAAGACAGACTTTCGCGAATCGAAATATATTGTCACCGTCCACACAAGAAGTCGTTGATCTGCTTATATTATATCCAACGTATCTCTCGGAAATTTCGTCACTGCCGTCCGTGCAAGAATTACAACGTGCGTATGTGACTCATCCGACCCACGTATTCGAAGTGTCGAAAGCTGAGTCAGTCAAGCCGATCCTACGACATCTAGCATTGGATGGAAACGACCCTATAACAGTTGTTGTTGCGGACGAGCACGTGGATCTTGTTAGGGGTGACGAGAATATCGCGAAGTATGTCGGCGATGTGGTGGCTATCGTCGGAACGCCCGATGATGCTGAGAAACAATGGAACGAGACCGTTGTAGGATTATCGTGATCTCTCTCTACGGCTGTTGGTTGAATAAATAAGTCCATTCTCTCGCCAGTATCGTATTACCGGCCTTGCATGACTCGAGCCAAGCAACGTACAAAGGGACATTCTCAAGTTACCATACGTTTACCGTATCAGAATCGCGGACAATTATGAGTTTTTGCCAAGATATCTCGGCAGTTGACATCCGGTTCTGATCGGTACAAAGTCGGTCATTATGACACGAATCTAGATAAAGGATTTTGGATTAGTTATATCAATTAAACAAGAATTATTTTATGGAGATTATATACATGAAATTGAATTTCAAACTTTGACGGCAATATATAGCGCTAGTCATTTTGATCATGGAACATATGAAAAACTCAGAGCGACAAATTTGATAATATGAAATACGTGACCCCAATACAGAAATTCTTGACAAGATACATTTAATTAAATGAATCGAAAAAAAAACCAATGACAGACTAATTTCATTTCTCTAATACCCATCTTGACCCTACTACCAGGCAAAGTCACAGTCGAAACTCCATTTCATGCATCGACAATATATAGCAATGGTGACCCTACATCAATACTGTATATGTCCAAATATTAAATGATCCTCACTGGACCAGCCACGCTGTGCATCGAAAGTAAAGCACACAATCACTAACAAATGCTGCAGTCCATGCACCAAAACCCTCTTATATACCGCAATTAGGCTCATCAATCCGCCGTGTCTATACCATCCCTCTAGGCCATTACTTATTCTTTGCAGCCGCTCCGGCCAACTTTCCATTACGTTCCTCGACATCAACCTGAGCCAATATTTGTGCTGCCTGGATCATCTGGATCACGTTAGTACACTGCTTCCCAAGCCAGATTGGGAATGTGACGATCGCCATGATGGTGGCATACGACAGCGGAATGCCGTAAAATTCTCCTAGATAAGGAGGACTCTTTAGTGGAAAACTGGACAAGTAGAGCGCAACGAAGAAAAGCTCATTAGCAGCGCAGAAAATGAAGAGGACGCGCTATAACTATTAGCAGGATTACAAAGCCGCAAGCAAAAGTTTAGCGGACTCACGTTGTTGGTGTAATACAGGTTCAAAAACCAACCTCTCTCTTTTCCGACTTTCTTGTGGCTCTGCTGACCGCTGCCGAGCATTGCGACCATATGCATATAATGCGATGCCAAGTCTGCATATTTTCGTCAGCCTTTAGTCCGCCGAATCCTTGACCAAATTGCACAGCAGGCCTAGACCAGATCTACATACCCAGACTAATCAATAACTGATAAAAGATGGCCCAGTTAGGATATCTCGAAGACAAGAAGCAAATGAGACAGGATGTCGTGCAACGATCGGTGACCATGTCGAGAATGGCGCCAAACTTGGTGGATTGATTGAACCTCCGAGCAGCTGCCCCATCAAACGCGTCCAGCAAGCACGACAGTACATAAAGCCACGTACCTAAGGTTAGTTAATACTTGTACAACAGCCCATGCTGCACCAAATGAGAAATATGTTGTTGGTGGACACGTACATGTCTTCGGATGGTACCTCATGACTGCAAGCGACCCAAGAGCGAGAATCACACGAGCATATCCGATGAGATTGGGAAGAAACAGAAAAATTGTCGTCGTCGTAATCGGTTTCTGGTCAGCCATTGTTGATAAGATGACTGTCAGTAATGTCCAAACTACAAGCTCGTCGAAATGTTTCTCGGACCACGACGGATTATATAAAACTGGTGGCGGTCTGCTAGCCGAGCAACCCAAAACCCTGCTAACGTCGACTCAAGTGTCACAGCATATAGCCACCTACGCCGGGGCTACACGTCCCCGGAGCGGCGATGTAATTGTAGTCACGTTTGCGATGCAGCTATCTATCATAAATCAGTCAGCGTGAACAGTTGTCCAATTATTTGCATTGTTATATCGCCGCGATTCAAATGGCATGTAATGATGGAGTACGATCCAAATTTCTGCGTAACATCTGCTATTAGATACGATCCTTCACTAGTCTTCTCAGAGCCTGTCGGTGCCGAGCAGTTCGCCGCATGCCAGGCATCTCTCGACCCACGTCTGTTTTTCTTATTCCCACGACATGTATTTCGTTTAAACGCAGCGCATGAATACTTTTGGCCGGAGATATCGAAGGAAAAAGGTCAAGTAGTGACCGCCGAGGCATTACTACTCGCTCTGTATCATGCGGTGGGAGACCCAGCTACATGCTGGCGATTACGGACTCTGGTGTCTAAGGAAGGCCATATCAAGGTCGAAGCAAACCAGGTCGTACCCCGATTCGATTTATACTCTGGGCTGAAGGACGACACACGTCCAGAGACATCATGGGCCGTCTACCTGGACTCAGCACGGACACCTCAGACATCAATTACAATGTTTAAGACCTCCAATCGAGATCCTTACACTGCAGCCAGGGAACGGGTGCTGCCGCCCGGATTACCACTCAGCTCGACTATGGAAGTGTTACTCTTCAACGAGAAGGACCAGGTAACAGAAGGCAGTCTCACAAACGTGGCATTCTGGAGAAATGGCGAGTGGATTACACCATCGAGCGACAACATCGGCGGCTTACGCGGCGCGGTCAAGGCTGAGCTGCTAGACAAGGGCCTATTGCGCGAAATGAGAGATGGCGAAGCGATATTGAAGGACAATATACAGGAAGGAGAAAAAGTACTGTTGCTCAATGGCATTCAAGGAGTTGCGTGTGGATATATAAGGCTGGGTAGTTGTCGCGACTAGCTGGTACTATTCAATACATTGGGATATATACATTCCTATCTAGTACGCAAAATCAAAATATTAATATTACGTTAAATTAGTGATGACTAAGGCGTCTCGACATATCTTATTGAGAATTACTTTTTGTTGACTACCAAAACTCAAAGGCAGCCTGCATCTTCATTATACAATTAGTCATAGTATGGGTATGCCGCACCATCACCGCGCGGGTCACTACCAGCGCTGTGGACGGTGATTCCGTTATCGAGCTTCTTAAGTCTAATAAACTGACCACGGCCGAAAAGGGGGTCATATCGCTTCTGCCAGGTGATTTCGTGGCCCAACTCCTTGAGCTCGTCGACAACAGCGGGATCAATGTCGCCTTCAATATTGACATTTGTGAGGGTAACGCCATCAACCACACGCCCTGGAGTGATACAGACACGAGGGGAATCAAGAGACCTCTGCTCGTCAAGGCCAAATATAGAGTGGTTGAGGAGGACCTGGAGATGGCCCTGTGGCTGCATGAAACCGCCCATGACACCATAGGAGGCATAGATCTCGCCGTCCTTGGTCAACATGGCGGGAATAATTGTGTGGTAAGGCCTATCGCATCAGTTAACACCATGCACAAGAAATGACAAGATTAACTGAAAATCTCACCTCTTACCGCCTTCAAGGCAGTTTAGAGCAGTCTTGTCCAACACAAAGTTCACACCACGGTTAAGGAGTGGGAAGCCAGACTCCGCCGGGACAATACCAGTACCGAAGAGACCAGCCACGGAATTAATGAATGAGCAAGCGTTGCCATCTTTATCGGTAACAGACAAGTACACAGTATCGGAGTCGTTCGCGGTCTTTGGAAGACCAGGGGCGTACTGAGGTTTAGCCTTGGTTGGATCGAACTCAGCAGCGCGTTTCTTGAGATATGACTTGTCAAGGAGCTCCTTCACTGGAACCTTGACGCGCTCTGGGTCAGCGACATATTCCTCTCCATCGCGGAATGCGATTTTGAGGGCTTCGATGACCATGTGGAGGTAAGCAGCCGAGTTGTGAACCCATGAGGATGGCGCAGGGACAAGCTCGTCCTCGATCAACTCTCGGATGACACCGACGGCGATCTGAGCAAGAATGCCTTGACCAGTAGGTGGGCATTCCCACAGTGTTAGTCCGTTGAAGTCGATCGAGATAGGCTCGACGAATGTTGACGTATGCGATTTGAGGTCGTCAAGTGTCATGACACCCCCCTTCTCCTGAACAATTTTGACAATGCGCTCGGCAACGACACCCTCGTAAAAGCCGGCCTTACCGTGCTTGGCGATCTCCTTGTAAGTATTGGCTAAGTACTTGTTGACCCATAGGTCACCGGTCTTTGGCGTAGATCCATCTGGCATAAGCATATCCTTACCATTTGGAGAGTTGGAGGTAATAATCTGGTATCCGCGGTACCACAGGCCAGCTGAGACCTCACTGATGGGTACCCCGAACTCAGCATACTCGATAGCAGGAGCAAGAGCATCGGCAATGGTAATTTTGCCGGAACCCCACGCCTCGATAGCGTCAATCCAGGCAGCAGGACCTCCCGGCACTGTAACGCAGTGCACGGAGTTGGGCGGCAGTTTGTTGCCCGTGAACCCTTTGGATGCAAGGTAGTCGATATTCAGGGCAGCAGGGGCCCGGCCGGAACCGTTGAGACCTTTTAGAGTATTGTCTTTGGCGTTGTGGTAAAGAGCAAAGACGTCACCGGCTGCAGACACCATGTGAGGCTCGAGGACCGTGAGCGCAGCAGCCGCAGCAACTGCCGCATCCTGTTCTGATTAGCATTGGAATACAGATATCTAAAGTTCCGAAGCGATTTGTGGGTTCGCGACCTCCTCTATCAGCGGGTGCCGCCGTTCGCCAGCAGATCAAACTGCTAGTCACACACAGAATTGTAAAATGGTATTACAAATTTCTGGATACAGTCTTTGTCGATAAGACGCGCGAGAGGAGGTCGGACCTAGTAATACTCCTCGGCACGTGCTGTCCAGCAACGAAGGCACAAAGAACCCATTTGACGAAATAAAATACATACAACTGCATTGCCACCCATTCTTAGGATCTTCAGACCGGCGGCAGCCGCCATAGGCTGCGTGCAGGAGACTATGCCCCTCGTAGAGTGAACGACCGACCGTCTCGAGGTAAACTCTTATAGTAGTCGTTAGTCGCAGACCCATTGGTCATTCATTGCAGCATTCAGTAACTTACTGAGCTCATTCGAGTCGTCGATTTCGAGAAATTGCTGGTCGAGAGACATGGCTCCTAACTTTGTGAGATATGTAGAAAGTTGTTATAAAATCGGGCTTTCAAAAAGTGTCGGAACAGTTCGTGGGATTTGCCAACGAAATGAGAGTCACTGAAACCCTTACAGGACGGTAAACCGGGCCGGAGGCCACGTGCAGGTTAAAGTACAGGCTATTTTGCAAGTAAAGGGACTTCCTCGGGGTACAGGGACAAAATAAGTTAATCTTGGCCGGCTTACGAATAAGGACGAGATAAGAAATAATCACAACTCACAGCCTGATCACACCACTCGGATCACACCGCTGGGATTGTTAGCATCTATTGGTTTTTGCCTGGGATCATGCATACAAATGCAATGAATTTTAGAAGCTAGCTGGACGAGCTCAGGCTAACTTCTTGGTAAATTGTCCTTGGCCGCACGTATAATCTAGCGTACTCTAGACAACAGAGTCTATGACCTACAATGCAACATTCCACCACTTGATACATGCGTCCGCTCCAACACTGACAACCTTGTCGTTTGCAGCCCAGGCCACACCGTTCACGCCATCCTTGTGCGCTCCTAATGTTTTCACGTTCTTTGCCGGCTTGTCCACGCTGTAAACAAATATATTGGTGTCCAGTCCACCAGTCACCGCATACTTTCCATCCGCCCGCCAAGCGATGCTTGTGACGCGTGCTGTATGGAATGCCCAGCGGGTGGTAACGACACTCCCATCACGGGCATTCACGACTGCTATCTTACCGGTCGAGTCGCCGATAGCCAATAGATGCCGCCCTTGGTCGTCAAATTGAGGGGAAAATGCCAATGCACTAACAGAGGCACGCGATGGTGGAAGATTTGTCGAGCAGGGCTTAAGATCAGGCACACTCAATAACGTAACAGACCCATCCTGCGCTCCAATTGCAACAATCGAGTCTGATGCGCAGATTGCAGTAATCGAATTGGCTTTATATTTGGACACGAGCACCAATTCGGTCGTATATATATAAACCATGCCTTCAGTCGCAAGAACAACATGATCGCCAGCAACAGCGACTCCTTTCGGCTGCGAAGGCGCTGCCAGTGAGTTCGACATGAACTCTGCCCCGTTAATGACCTTAACCGTGTCATCCCATGCAGCTGTAAATATTGTTCCGTTAGCTTCAACTATGCCAACAACGAGGTTACCGTGGCCAGAACCCGCAACCACCCTCGACTCGCCGGTAGAAATATCCCATTCAATTAAACGGCCATCATAGCTTCCGGTGTACAACTTTTTGTCATCTGAACTGACGCGCAAGGCAGTGATTGCCTTCTGGTGTCCATAGATAATCTGTGTAGGCGTTGTTTCTCCTGTAGAGAGGTAGTAGAGGTCCCCAGATAAGGAGACGGCAACTAGCCTGTTCATGGTTGTGAAAGTGACGCCAACGAGATGCTCAGTCGTAACATCCCAAGTATATACGTTTTCAATTTTCGTATCCTTATACGTCCACATCTTGACTTTTCCATCAGTAGACGCAGTAGCAAAGACAGGAGTGCCATCCTCGTTCTTCGTCGAAACAACACCCAGGATACCACCGGAATGGGCATCGTCGACTTTTGCAAGCACATCACCTTCCCGACCGTCGTACACCACAATCTTGCGATCCATCCCGACACTAACCACGTATGCCCCATCAACCGCAAACTTCACATCCGTCGCAAAATTCGTATGCTCGCCTCGCACAGCTTTTGCGAACCTAAAGGGGGGTCCCGTCAACCATACTAACGCGTTGTCATCGGCGACGGTGGCGGCCCTGAACGGGCGCGTGGGTCGAATGTCTACTGCATTGATCTGGGCGGAGTGTCCCGCAATTTCACCAACGCTGTTGCCGCTGTCGAATGTAAAACAGTGGCCGAATCGTTCTTTGCCATCGCCGACTGCAATTATGCGTTTGCTCTCTGAGTCCCATGCGAGGTCATTAATTCTGCCCGAAATAATCGAGAAGCTTCCCTTCACAATCTCAGGATCATCTGTCGCGGATGAAGAGTCGAATATTTTAACGGTACCCGAAATATCACCAGAAGCAATGAAATATCCAGACGGGGAGAACTTGGCAACGCTCGTCGCAGCAATGTGACCGGTGAATTGAGTAGATAAGGAGGGCTTGGACAGCGAACGAAGGTGGATTGACTTGTTACTGGGATACACCAGCCGATCAGATCTAGGGTCATACGAGATATGCAACGGGACGCCTGTGGCAGTCGATGGCAGTGCCGCCCAAAGTGATTCTGC
Organism: Lipomyces yamadae; assembly: GCA_030556285.1. NCBI lineage: Eukaryota > Fungi > Ascomycota > Lipomycetes > Lipomycetales > Lipomycetaceae > Lipomyces > Lipomyces yamadae. The sequence goes on along the minus strand of JAKTPU010000061.1, from coordinate 22,019 downwards.
GATGGTTAGGCTACTACTAACTTACGGTAAAGATAACGGAAATACATTACCCCTAGTAATCGGCATTGCAGCAACAGACTTATTGCCACCGAAGATGGAAGGATACTTTTGATATAATTGCTGGAGAGCTTGCGCAATCGCTCGCCGTCCGACGAGCCCCCTCCGAACCCTAGCCCTCAGGGTCTATAACTTATTCGCCCAAACTACGGTAAGAAACGAAATTTACAAGTTCGGGACCGATATGTTCCGCAGAAAGTGTCGGGAGTGCACATTTCAGATCTGACTGCCCTTCATGGGTGAATTATCGAGAACTCAAGAAAGAGGCGCTCCGAGTGGCACAGGACGCTACTTCGCAGTTGCCCACGATCTCATTTGGTGGACACAAAGTGTGTTTCGGACGATGCAGTGGATACGCATACGACTTCTGTGTTTCTACTTATACACAAGCAGGAAAATCCCGTGGCTTTGAACTGACAACTGACTTCCTGGATGCTATTACCAATTCGATACAACATAACCAGATGACGTATTCCCCTTACTTTGTACTCGGTGAGTATTTCGGTCAAAAGACGCCGTGACGTCATGGACGAGTGGCCCATAGTATGATTCAATAATGATCATTAACCAAACAAAGAAATACTAGGAAAATGCTACAAGTCCATAATCAATATAAGAATGACCTCTTCAACGCCAGATTAATGACACCAAACCAACCAACCGAATGGAACAACGAAAACGCCAAGCAATGCGTCAGAAATATCCCACATCTACTGCCGATCTCCTTTCTCCTTCTTTATAATATCTTGAGACTTTTGTCTGAGCTTGCTAGCACCTTTACTGGATCCCGAGGGCGCGACTGCTTTGTTGATTTTTTCCTTGTCTTCTTCTGTGAGATTGATGAACACGGCGCTCGGCTGTGGTACTTTTGCCGGAGGAGTTATGGGAGCAGCGTATGCTTTTCGTGTGTCGATAGGTGTCCATTCAGCTGTTTCGTCGAGAGTTGGATGAGCCGAGACAGCATGTTGCATGGCGAACGAATCGTTGTATATCGATCGCACGCAAGATACGAGCTGCTCAGCTTGTGACTGAATGGAAGAAGTGTTATCACAGATTGTTTCTTGAAGATGAGTCAAATGCTCGTGCACGGCTAGTCTGATGTCGCCATCAGTCGCTAATGGCTCATCCAGTGCACTCTGTGTCACCTGTGGGCTGGTAGTAGAACTCCGGTGCATAACTGGCGGACTTGGCATGGTAGGGGAGACTTCAACAGGGTAGTCACCAATCAGCGTCTCCTCACTGGCACGCAGAGTGAGACCGTGCAACGAAGCAGGATATCTAGGACGCCAATCTCGAGCGGAGTTGAACTTGAGCATTTCGGCGGACGCCGCCCGTCGAAGTTCGTGATGGCGAGCATCTGCGAGAGTGATCTGATCGTCATCAAGAGCAAAGTCCTCATGTGAACGCTTGCGATCGGGAAGCTTGCCATGCCAGATCATATCTTTCCGAAGATTTCCGAGGGATTGATTGCGCAATAGTGTGTGTGCCTGCAGATGTTGCGGTAACCGGTTGTTGGAATCCGGCGCACCGATTGGCCTTGTTTGCACCTGGTCTTCAAGCTGTTCGTGTTGTTGTTGGAGCTGATTCTGGCGCTGCAGGGCGGTGACAAGGTCATGCTGATCTCCCAAGTCAACCGCAGAATGAACCAGAGGTACCGTGTAAGAAGGTTGTGAGAGGATAAAGAGCAGCTGATCAGAATATTCTGGCCGAAGAAAATCGTGAGGGATGCCAAGGTATTGTGCTCCATGGTCCTGCACTTGATACGGGTCTGGTATAGTTGGCAGTGCATTTGATGGCACAAAATTTGAACCCCTTTCGTCCATCAGGGACACATTAAAATCCGGCACAACTCGTGGTATCGCCACCTCTGGCGGCAGAACAACTCCAGTATTTGTTACACTTCTTTCCTTAACGCCCGCACCATTGAAAACATGCTCATCGATATCTGGTGTGGGCAGCCAAAAATCCCGGGTAGATAACATCGGCCCGAAATTCTCGTCGAAACCCATTGGCTCTTCTTTTACTGTGACTGGATCAGATTGCTTCTGAGGAGACACAGGCCGTCGAGGTTTTCGAGAGGAGTTCGGGCCAAGAGAGAACAAGGGACCAAGGCGGCTGGCGAACGACGTAAAAAAGGACCTGACTTTCTTGTGTGAAACGTCGCTCGCCTGGTGGGGCGAACGTACATGCAGCAGTGTGGGATCGAGGGAGTCAACACTTGATATCGGAGACGGACTCGAAACGGGAGATGGAAGACTTGTGGTGGGAGCGGAACTATTAACGGTTGAGGGAACTGGAGTTGTGTTCGCTGACCTCGTGTGGATCTTCGAGGGCAATTTCCTTGTCTGCTTTCGAGAAACTTTCTTTGCTACCGCCGCAGACCCGGACGCTTCGACGTTGCCGCAAGTGATGCCGACATCAGTTGCTGTGGAAGCAAGACGCGAACGGGCCCTGCCGAGCCGTCTGTTAGTCCGGAACGGATCGTACATGTTAGATGGCATAGTAGTAACCAGCATTATTCGAGAACACAAGGACAAATTATGACCGTAACGACGAAGACGGACAGGAAACGGGGAAAAGTTGCGACGACCAGGGGTGACGGTACTTATGTATCTAGACCTCGCCCAGCCTCCCTCCCTCAGATGGTCTGGCAGAACATGTGGTTTATGGCTTTGGTAAAAGCTTTCGGGTAAGCTGTCGCTAATGCGGCTCAATCGTCTCGCTATCGACTGACACCAGCCATCTCGAGCCGCACGGGCATGGCTGGTAAATTAATTTTCGGTAAAGTCCGAATTTTTTGAAATTCAAAATTCAAATTCAAATGTCAAAAATTCTCGGCTTAAAATTTGGCCGAAGCCCGGCCCCCAACGTCACTATCCAAAGGAAATCACTTGGTAGCTTATAAACCATCATCCTTTTTTTTTGCTTTTGCTTACTCGACCTGTAACGAGCTCTCGAGGAAATGCCATATCAGAATAGTGATTTGCGGCGAATTAAAGACGACGACGAGCTCGTATAACAAAACAAATCCACAATCTCAAATTTTGAAAATCCAGAGTTGAAAACTAAAAATCTTGCAAAATTTGAATTTATCCAGTTTATTGGGACATGCAGGGTTGGGTTTTGACAGCACCGCCCGCTAACTTGTTTCAGCCAGTGTGGCTCGAAATTGACCTAAAATAGGTCGTCCCAGCCACATTGTCGAAATCATCGAGACCAAATACGAACCCATCGACTTAGTGCCGAGCCCTTTTGCTCTGCCGAATCAATATCGTCCGCTGCTACTATCGACATACCAGTTACAAAAAAACTTAAAAGGAGTCGAAACAAACTTACCGAATGTGACCATACCTTTAATGTTCTCGACTTCATAATATATATTGGTGTGGACTATTGACGTTTCTACAAAGAACCGGACGAACTAAAGCTAAGCCTCGTGGGCATTCTAAGATCGTGGACATTCCGATATCTGCCCAATAAAAGGAAGGGCAAATCATTCTATAGCTGACGGGTCGGTCAAACCGTAAGTCCGGTTTTTTTGCCCTGTTCGACTGTCATTCAAATAACCTTCAACTGCTAACTTAGCGACATTTTTGCGACTTTCCAGCTACAGGGACGCACTCATTATCATTGTTAATTTATTAGTGGCTGATTAAGGACGGTCTGTGTATCCCTGTTCCTAAGACAGTTGGACTTCAGATAAGTGATTTTTTCCGAGAAAGTGAATGGAGTGCCCTAAAAATTCCAGATAGTAATGTTCGATCTCGTCGATTCCTGTTCACGGGCCTACGCGGTTGCCAATAATATCTCAGATGAGGACATACGCCCTGGTCGAATAAACGCCATTGCTTGCCTGTCACTGATTGCACAACAGTGTCTTTTAGTCTGATGTTTCTTAATGATGCAACGGCCAATCGGTCATGCCAAGAAATGCTGCCTGTAAATAATGCAGTAGAGATTTGCTGTCTGTCATGCCGAATCAGATAAGGTGTTGCTTTGCTTGGAACCAACAATAGTTTGCTGACAATACTTATTCCATAAGACTTTTTGCATTAGGGTCTTTAACTTCAAAGCCGAAATTTATTGCTGATACTGCGGGTCAGTTACACATGACTGACGCGAGACTATTGTTTGGATCTTGACGTGGCCAGTTGTGTTGTATCAGGGCCTTGCGGAGTTGTAAAGGATTATCGTTAAACTAAATCTACTCGCTGATTTAGCAAGCGTAGCTAGGGCTCTTTATAACATAAATATTCTTGCACGGTAAAGCTGTGATGCCGTCGTGGGCTGCTTCAAACCGCAAGTGGAAGATTGCTCGGATAATTGAAATTTTACGGTAACGTATAACTTACAGTAGACGACTCTAGATATATTATTACGGCAATAACACTCTTACTCTGGACTGCTCACTAGAGATTGATGCTGTAATTAAGTTTCATTACAATTTAAATACGTTTCGCATTGCTTCTTGGGGAATGTCCCAACGTGACGTCATCGCCTCACGCGAAGATCTAAGTTAGCGGTGCCTAATATCTTTCAACTGCCAACCCCCTCACTCCAGTGATGCTTCTCGATCTCAGTATTTCATCATAAAGATCCGGCAGAGGAAAATGCCGCCCTGGTTTTTCCACAACGCCACCGCGCCATTGGACGACCCGTCTGCACCTCTTCCATTGCCATCGACCCCGGCAGCATCTACGATTCCGATCGTGAAAGAGTCCTCATGGGTTCCCTTTACACCCGAGGACAACGCACGCCTTGAAGCCGCATGGCACGCGACATATATATCCAAAACTCATATTCCCATGAGCGACGAGGCTATCTGCAAAGGAAAAGCCGGCCAGAAGAAGTCCAAGCAATCGGCCGTCAATGTGATTGTCGGTAAAGCTCGATTGTATGCGGTCCAATTCATACTTCCGTCGCCGGCAGACGAGAGCGAGGAGGGAAAAGAGGAATATGATTGGGAAAAGGTGCTGGGCCCATGCGTGGCAAAACTGATACCGGTCTACTGGCATGCCATGCATGACACTGCCCATGTCATCCGCGCGACGTGGTTCTACACGAAGTGCTTTTCAACAAAGCTCGGCCATTTGCGACAGTATCGGTATTCTGTTGCACCTGTTTCCGACCTGAACATGGCAGCGAACCTGGAACGTGGTTTCTTGCAGATGGCACCTTGGTCATTACGATACAACTCTGAATTGAAGAGCATTAGAAAGATTGGTCGTGCAGCAGAAAGCAAAATTAAAGTATCAGTGGCTGCTAGATTTTCGGCTGTCTATTGGCCTTTACCTCCGGAGGTGATAGCAGGCGAAAACGATAGGGTGCAAGAGTTTCGTCGAGTTATTCCAATTGATTCTGACATGGTGGAAGCTAGCTGTGCCAACATGCGTGAAGGCTTCGCAGTTTTAATCCCCGAAACCGTCATCATAAAGACATTCGCTGGTCGCGGTTCTGGCGTCGGCAGAGGCGTTACTTGGGTGCTTGGCGCTGTGTCGCGACATATTGACAGCCTTGCAGTACGTATGCCTGGCCGCGGCGCGGAAGGTGTTGTCCGTCGAGGATTCGATTATGACGAATGGCTCCGTGGAGGAGGGAGGGCACCCCAAGGCCAATGGACGTCGCGTGATATTGAGCATCTAGTTTTGGTTGTTCACGGTATTGGCCAGAAGCTTTCGGAACGAGTGGAAACATTTGATTTTACGTATGGTACGTAGCTCCCTGGCGATAGAATTTTGGTTAAAAATTGGTTAACCGAATTCATGCAGCAATTAACAAGTTCCGAGTACTAATGGCCAAGCAACATGAACACATGTCCACTGCACATTCTCCTCCAGCAGTTCTTCCAATCAACTGGCGCCGAAAGATTGATTTTGACTATAATGAAGCATCAGGGTCCGGTCAATCAGACGAAAGCACACAGACACCGATCCACCAACCGTTCGCTCTTTCTGATATCACTCCGAATACTATTCCTACAGTCCGTAATATCATTTCTGATGTATTGTTGGACATCCCTTACTACTTGTCGAAGCATCGGTCAAGGATACTTCATGCCGTGACGGCAGAAGCGAATCGAATATACAGACTGTGGATGCGGAATAATCCTGGTTGGCAAGGAAAAATCTCGATAATCGGGCACTCTTTAGGTTCAGTCATCGCTGTTGATATTTTATCTCGACAGCCAACCGTTCCACCACCACTAGGTTCTCAGAATGAACATCTGAGCGAAGAGGACGAATTAGTTCTCGAGTTTCCCGTGAGAAACTTATTTCTGGCTGGAAGTCCTGTTGGATTTTTCTTGTTGCTTAATCGCACGAATTTGATGCCGCGAATAATGTCAAAAGCTCGCCTTGTCGCGGTAGTCATGAGCATGGCCAAGTTGGATGATGACACAGAATACGAGGAGCCTGACCGGGTCGGTCTCGAGCCGGACGAAATTGGCATCAGTCATGGCAGTGTCTATGGATGTCTTGCTGTCGAGAACATTTACAACGTGATTCATGCGTCTGATCCGATTGCATACCGACTCAATCCCTGCGTGGATCCAACATATGCAGCAAAATTGCGACTCCCGAATCTTGAACTGCCGATCACTGGTGATGGGATCTTCGGAAGCCTTTTTTCTCGTCGAAGTAAAGCGCCGGATGAACGATGTGTGAGCGAGGCCAGACAGGCCAATAACGATGTTCATTCGGCGGATTCGGCCGGGTCAAAAGCTGTGAATGTCGCAGTAGCACAGGCTGCCAAGTCGACCCCTTGGGCAGGTGAACGCATACAGCGGAATCGGGAGTCAGCGTTTGAACTTGAGAGCGAAGTCAGTCCTACCGATAACAGTAGCGACGCCAGTATCAATGACTACGAATGCTGCCAGCCCCGACGGCCACCGTACGCTGCCAGCTATTCTTTCACACGTGGGCCAACTTCCTCCGCGCCGACAAGTTCGCAGATTGAGCTTGAAACCAGAAGGGATTTCAGATATGATAGGGTTATCAAGACACGGATGCATTGTCTGAACGAGAATGGACAGATAGATTTTGTCCTGCAGCCGAAAGGTGCGTTGGAAAATCAGTACATCAGTATTTTGACGGCGCATTCGGGCTACTGGGAATCAAAAGAGTTTGCGTACTTGGTCGCATTGGAGTGCAGCAGGAAAGAAGGTGTAGAGAATACGTTTGAGTCATTTAGAGCATTGCGGAAGTGAAAATTTCGCTTCGTCCATGCAGATATGGGACTCGACATTTCGATACGATTGATTGATCTGATAGCATTGGTGTTGTGGAATAATAAATAGACGAACATATTTTGTTGTAAGGACCTAAAAGTGTTTGGGAGGGTAACACACAGCCTCGAATACTCCAGCCCCAACGTGGCTGGACTTTCTTTTCTATTGATAGAACAAACCTTAAAACTCTATCCCCGCCCCTCGTGATAAGTGTGGTGGCGAATTTGAATCCACATAAAAGGCCGATACAGGCATAGAGTAAGAAGAATAAGCCGACGGTTTGATAATGTAGTTAATTGGTGACTTTTTTTACAAATTAGACGCATGTCAAGACCGTTGGTGCGAAGATCTTCGCGTTGTTGATACTAAAAGATTAACCTGCAAAAGTAGGGGGAGGCTTGTCGTCTGAGCCCCCAGCGCCGCGTTTACTTTATCCCTGGACAATCACTGGCTGGGTTCGTACTCTTCTATTTACTAAACCATCATATACACCACCTCTCACAAGATCTCGATAGTAGCATAACAACTAATTGGAGCCACGCTGGTTAATTAACAATATTCTCATAATGAGGTACGTCTGCGGCACGGTCATAGTGCTGGGATGTGCACTATTCCAAGTCGTCGCTGGCAATGGAATCACCGTTAACCTCCAAGATCAAGGTACGTCAGCACTGATTTCAGCCGGATATTGCTTCTCATTGCAGTGCATAATGTAAATAAACTAATTATATATATCTCCTTACAGCCTCAATCAAGTCTGCAGCGCGAATAGTAGCCGACGGTTTAATGAATTATTACCATGGCAACGAGACTGGACGAGAACCTGGTTTATTCGACGGTGGATATTATTGGTGGGAGTCTGGTGCGGCATGGGGCGTAAGTTTCCTGGCATTTTATTAAAAAAAAAAACTTCGCTTACCTGGACCCAGAGCATGCTCGATTACTGGTTCTATACTGGGGACGACACTTACGTAGACGTCACAAAGCAAGGGATGCTTTACCAGGTCGGCACAGGTTGGGACTATATGCCTAAAGAGCAAACACTCTCCCTTGGCAACGACGACCAAGGATTTTGGGGAATTACAGCCATGATGGCCGCCGAACGCAACTTCACAAACCCGGCATCCAACCAACCTCAATGGTTAGCTCTCGCCCAAGCCGTATTCAACTCGATTGCGCTCGTGTGGGACACTCAGTACTGTGACGGTGGTGTGCGATGGCAGAAATTTGTGTTTAATAACGGCTATGATTATAAGAATTCAATTTCGAATGGTGTCTTGTTCCAGCTCGGTGCAAGACTACAGAGATATACACAGAACGAGACTTATGGCTACTGGGCTGAAAAAATATGGGATTGGGAATCTACGGTAGGATTTATTGACAACAGCACGTACTATGTCTACGATGGTGCGTCTGTTGAAAGTAATTGCGAAGCGATAAACAAGATCCAATGGACATACAACACGGCGGTTTATATGGCTGGAGCTGCATATATGTACAACTACACACAGTCTGACACTTGGAAGACTCGACTAGACAATTTGATTAGCACGCTTGATGTCTTCCTCTACGGCAGTACAAATGTCATATATGAGCCCGCATGTGAACCATCGCAGTCTTGCAATCCTGATCAGCAGTCCTTTAAGGCGTACATGGCGCGGTGGCTGGGTGCCACTATCCAGCTTGCTCCGTATACCTCTAGTCAGCTCTTTCCTATCCTAACAACATCCGCAAATGCTGCTATTAGTACTTGTAACGGCGGCTCGGACGGTGTGACCTGTGGCTACACCTGGCTAACCGGCACCTACGATGGAAAATACGGATTGGGCGAACAGATGGCAGCACTCGAGGTGCTGCAAAGCCAGTTAATACCATACTCCACTGCACCATACAGCAATAGCACTGGTGGCTCATCGATTGGCAATCCTAATGCCGGAACTGGGCTGCTTGGTTCACAAACTTCGACTACGGCCAGCACAACAAAAGACAAGGCGGGCGCATGGGTAATTACGCTTGTTTTGGCAGCGATTGCTCTCGTAACTAGTATTTGGCTGGCAATTGATGGCATGGGAGACACAAAGAAATTGCAAGAATGGATCCGGTTGGAATCGCACTTTGGCTGATTCTTTGCTAAAAAAAAATTTTATTTAAAATTAGTTAACTACTGATTTTTGATCGATTATATGGGTCACATGTGGGATAAGGGTTTATTCGAGCGCTTGGAAATGCTACTATGGTAAATAGCCTATTGTTCTGTTGTATATACTTATGGGTTACATTACAGGTCTAAAATCTACCCTTCTATGATACATTTCCCGCAATTATATATCATAAAATGGCCATTAGAAAGATTTCCAATCAAAACTTTGTTCCCACGCATATGCAGCTTTGTAAATATCAACTTCCCCGAACGATTTACCAACGATCTGCATGCCGACCGGTAGTTTTAGCGATGGATCCTCCTGAGGCGACATCATGGCTATAGGCAAGCTCATCGCCGGATTGCCAGAGATATTGAACGGCATAGTGTTAATTGTTGCGCCAATCGCTTTGGACATTTTCGTCATAATATCGTCTTCAGGCTTTGACGTGTAATTGGCCGGAGACGGAGCACACGGCGTGATTAATACATCGTATTTCGTCAAGACAGCGTTATATTCATCTTTCAACTTTCTCGCAAGGTTTAGCGCCTTATCGGTTAAACCTGGATATTTGTCTTTAATAATCTGGCCGCCGATCAACGCGTTGGTACCAGCCGGATTCCTCAAAGCGAGTTTATCGAACATTTCCTGATTCCATTTTGATAACGAGATGTTTAGGGCTGCATCATGCACGCCGAATCTAAGAGGATTCTGTCCCCGCAGACCATGCTCGGAGAATCCTTGTCGCGTTGCGATTGTCCAGATTGCAGGCGCTTTTGCGTGCATCGGCACAGAGATTTCTTCCACAGTGATACCGACACCTAAGGTCTCGAACGCCTTTGCTGCTTCCTTCACTTTTGCGATAACTCGAGGATCGAGGCCCGGCATGTCGAATGACTCCGCAATAAGTCCAATCCTGAATCCTTTTGCCGCCTGCTTTGGATCGCTCTCAAATTTTGCTAATTCATCGACATAACTCGGAAGTGGAACTGGAAGGCCAATCTGTCGATCATCGTACTCATCCATGCCAGCCATAGCTGTCAACAGCAACGCATTCGAGGAGACGGTCTTGGTCATTGGGCCGGCATGATCGACGGTCGCAGCCAGAGACGCAATTCCTGTGTACGGCACTAATCCAAACGTGGGCTTCAAGCCAACCAGTCCACAATAAGATGCTGGCACTCGAATCGAGCCTCCTTGGTCTCCACCGATGGCCATGTCCACTACTCCCCCGGCTACAAGCGCTCCACAGCCACTCGACGAACCGCCGGCGTTATATCCAGCAGCATATGGGTTCTGAACAAAGTTGTATGCGTTTGTGAACGATGTGGGCGACATTGAGAAATTCTCGCATGCACCTTTGCCCAGAATGGTGGCGCCGGCAGTGAGCACGCGAGTGACGACGGTAGCATCGTATTCAGGAACATATCCACCTTCAGGGATCACATCTGTGCCTAACAAGCTGGGTACCTTACCTACAGAGATGTTATCCTTGATAGCGATCGTCTTGCCAGCGAGTAGACCACCTGCATCTGATCCCAATGTAGATTTAATTGTAACTTTGTACGCCCAACCGTTGTATTCATTCGAGCTTGGCTTGTGGATATTTTCGCGCGGAAATCTTGTCAAGTCCAGCGCAGGCAAATAGTCCTCCTCGGCCTCAATCGTCTTTGCGGCTTCTTCGAGACCAGATAATAGAATGCGATATGCCTCGACGTCTTTTTCTGGAACAGTCACGTTGAACAGGCGTGCTGTTGTTTGGAGCTGTTCCTCGCTGACCGAGCTAAGCTTAGGTTAGGACCCTGGCGTTCTTTTTGTTACCAACACAAAACCAAAACTCACATGGTTTCCGGCAGACGAGCTACAGACATTGTTTCTGTTCTATGTATGACCAATTGATCCGAACAGGAGGGCAGTCTGAACCGGGAGGGTGTCCGACCAACTCACCATACAGAGATTGTCCCTTATCAGGGGCTAGCGTTGAAACTCTAACCCTATCAAAAAATATTGATAAGTAGTCATTTTGTGCCTTCTTGTCCGAAATATTACAGGGATATATTCCAATAACGTAATCCTACAAACTGCGCAAATTTATAAATACAATATTAGAGGAACAATTAATCCTTCAAACGTGTCCATCCTTTCGCGAGGGTTTTCTGTACACCAACCCTTTCGTTTTCTAATACCGTTAACAAATCTCTCATGACGACACCTTGTTCTTCCTTAGCCTCCCGTATCCTTATTCCATGACTTCCACTACCGGAATCCTTCTTTGAACCCGATCCTATCGGTCCACCAATACCGGTAGACGAACCACCAGATCCTCCACTCGTCATCCACGAATACTTCTTCCTGCCGCCGGAGACCATCAAAGCGGCCGTAGCGTTTGCCGCGCGATGCATGACCTCCTCCGTAGCATGCATCCCTTTCTCGCCATCGTGAACCTTTCCACTCCCGTCTCCAGTTCCAGAAACACCACTCCGGGCCTCTAGAGCAGCCTTAGCAATTCTATATTTGTCCTCCTGCTCCTTGTCCTGAATCGCGATCTGTCGTAATGACTTTGCGACATCCGAGGCATTAGTCATGCTATTACCCGACTCCCGACGATATCTAGAAGTGATGATCGCAGACGTCAGAATATTGCTCAGCCACTCCCGGCAGGCCAGCGATATAAGTACGAGAGCATCATTATCCTTTGAATCCGTGACTGCCGATGGCATCGTTAATGGCGGCGGTTGAATATCATTTTCCATCGCAAGGGTAGCAACTAGCTGCCGCACCACATGTAAATCCAAAAATGGCGTTCGTCGATGGGCAAGCAATGTATCACCGACATCCATATCAAAAGCTGAAATGTCAGGAACAGGGCCCAGTGATCCGGTCTGCATGCCTGCTCCACCGGCCTTGAAGGATTGAGCTCGAATTGGAATTGATGATGATAAAAGCTGCTCCTCTTCTCGCAGATCGACACCGGCAGATAATAGCGCGTCTGAATAATCGTTCGGGTCTTCTTTCAATGCCGTCCCACCCGGGGTCTGTGGCTGGGGCAGCGTATTCGAACGCATTAATGGAGTAATCCCACCAGCGGGACTCGCACTCCGACTTCCAGCTGTTGATACAGGCGTTTCGGGCGAAGGTGGGCCATTATAATATGGTGGATTTTGTATGGGGAGAATCGGAGATGGCACAACAGTTGACGGCGGTGGTAACGACTGCGAAATTGCCAGTTTCGGTCGCTTAGCTGCTGGAATCGAAGTGGTACTGCCTGGCGAAATTCCCGATGGCGGTGATGGCCGCTTGTTGTTTATGACGTTGTTGGTCGTGTTGGTGTCGATTTCGGATGATATTGGAGTGGGTGAAGAAGCGCTCGCGGCATTCGCTCCCTGCGGCAGTGAGCCAGACATTGTGAATGTGTCTGGGATGAGCCTCAAGCTGCAGAGGTGAATTGATATAATCTAAACATATACCGATATTTATGGGGATAGATCAAATTTTGTTGGCGACACTATGCGGATTTACAAAAATGTAGGTAAGCGGCAAATTGACAAACTCCCGCCACGTGATGTGCTCCTGATTTGTTACACCTATAGCAATAAGGTTAGGGTTATCACTTAACTTGCATTGGCAGAGCATGAAAACTGGATACCAGCAATCGTCGCAGAGACCGCGCAGATGACGACGTTATTGAATACGTTCAAAAATCGACATAAAATATGATTGAGTCATTCGTTTCGAAAGGGGGGGGTCCCATTTATTTACAAAATAGACGAAGAATACTCAGAATCTATTAATCACTATTACAGTCTGCCATATAATGTCCTCTCTATATATATATACAATAACAGTGCAAAATAAGTTTCGAGAACGCCTACTTTCTTCTAGCCTTGTCGTGCAACGCATGTTCTTTCATCAAGAAACTCATACCGGCGCACATGATGCTCATGGCGGTAACTGTCACCATAACCGCACGAACACTATCTAGATACGATTGCTTGACCAAATCTTGCACTTCGGCCGGCAAAAACTTGACCTGGTCAATCGAGCCCTTGACCGTGCTAACGATTTCTTCGGCTCCAGGACCGGTGATACGGGAGGACAGCTTTGCGGCCAGGACGGTTTGAAAGACCGCGGTTGATATTGACAGTCCGAGGGTAGCCCCGGTTCCTTTGAAGCAGAATTGGATGCTTGTTGAAACGGCTTGGTACTCACGCGGAACGGCGGCTACGAGAGCAACAAGCGTGATCGTCAGGTATAGGCCGAATGCGAAGCCAGGCACGAACACGATGACCATTACCAATAACCGTGAGGTATTCATGTCGACGAAACAAAGAAGAAGCGATCCTAACACCATACAGAAGGCTGCGAGAACGGTCATGTTAAAGTATCGACCAGTGTGCCGCATATAATACCCTACAACCAGTGACCCCAAGGCATCACCCACAAAGTGCGGAATCAAACTGGAGCCGGACTTGGTTGCAGATACGTTCTGGACTGAAATCAGGTAGAGGGCAATGTAATAAATATGTGAGTAGTATATCATGTTCATGAACCAAGCCGTAAACGAGGATCCAAACACAGTCCTGTTCTTTAACAAAAACAATGGGATCACTGGCTCTCTCGCAACCCGCAGCTCAACATAGACGAAGATTATCAGAAACACCAAGGAAAGCAGAAACGTGAAAATGACGGCAGGACTGGTCCAAGGAGCGTAACCATCTCCAGGGTTACTAATTGCCAACAAAAACAAAACTACCGAGCTGACGAGGGTAAATGAGCCCAGGAAGTCAATGCGTTTGAACTTACTGCTGTCGATTTGCTTGACAGGCAAGTCCAGATTAATATAAATGGCCATAAGCGACAAGGCTATAATGGGACATTGTGATAAGAATGTCCAACGCCAGCCAAAGTTCTCTGTGATCAGGCCACCGCAAATGCCGCCAAGGGCGGCTCCGCATCCATACAAGACGTTGCCTATGCCTTGCAACATCCCACGTTGCCTGAGCGGGACAATGTCGCTGAGAGTGATTGAGGTCAGTGAAAAGAGACCACCACCGCCACAGCCAGCAATCACGCGCGCAAATACGAGGAACCACATGTTTGGTGCAAGGCCACATAACAGCGAGCCGAGGCCAAACATAATATTGCAAAAAATCAGCACAGGCTTGCGTCCAAAAATATCCTGCAAATCATATTAGGTAACCATTAGCAGAAAGGCAAGAAGAAACGTCAACTCACTGAGATTTTACCGTACAGTGGCTGGAAAGCGGCCAAGCTGATCATATAACCAGTTGCAATCCATGAAATAGAACGAAACTCGTTAAACTCCGACGCAATATGAGCCAGTAACGTGGCCACGATTGTACTGTCCAGAGCCGCGAGGAAAATTCCGACGTAAAGAGAAATAAAGACAGTTACCAGCGCTCGTGAGGATAGTTCTTCTTCTTCGATTGCGTCGGCCAAATCGTCATCTGAATCCGAATGCAATTCTTCGGGAGCGATGGACGACTCGACATCGTCATTTAGAAGAGGTGCGGACTCTTCGATGGCATCGTCGTCCACACGCGAGTCAATTGATGAAGCAGACGACATTCCCCTTCTAAATTTTGCGCTTCCTCGATATAATGAGTATCCTGTAAATGACGGAAGGACACAACTGGCAATCTATTCCGCACGAGATCCTGTGGCTCCAATTTTATTTTGGCCGCCGGGCTTTGAGATAACGGATCTGATGCGGCTCAGCTGCCCCCATATCCGGGCAAATTCCTGTTCGGTACCATTTGTGTGTCAAACCTTCCTTACCTTCCATTCATGCATTCACATATTCATTGGTTTGCGTTGCATTTATAATTCACCCGACAAATCTCAAGAGGATACTATCGGCAAGATTTGACTGAAACTAGACCATCGTAGGTACCCAAACCGTGCCAATTCAAGATTTGGATATGGGAGATAGGAAATTAATACTAAGTGAACCGGTCACGTGCTGATATTACATTGCGCTCGCGTGGGGATGTTTCACGTAATATATTCTAGCTTTGTAAAGTTACTAACTTTGGCGCCTTACATTCTCCATGCCTACTGCTGATGACGTATTGCATTCTAGATGCTGTTTACACCCACTAATTTGACGTCAGAGCTCTTTGATTGTTGGCGTGCGGGCTTCCGAACTCTCAAAACAGATATAACGTGTATAAACTCCCTTATCTAATCCAGCGAGCATTTGAAAGAATATCTTCTGCATTATTACGTCCCCGTGTACAAAGCAAAGCAACTTTTGGCCTTTTGCCTTCATCGAAACTGTACCTCTGAGTTTTGCATGAGTAAATATAGTCAATAGAGTGTCTGGATTCACTTGTCATTGACGGTGACCTCTTTCTAACGATCATCCGCCGAGTTATCGTTATCATCATCCTCGCGTTCCGTATCTGCAGTTGGCGCTGATCCCTCCCGTTGATCTTCTTCGAGACGATGACCGACACCAAATTCACCAGCGGAAACAATGCGCTCGGCCAATTCAGGTCTGTTCTGCTGGATAAGTACCTCACGAGCAGAGCCAATGATGCTCTGTTGCAAGAACGACCCCATGGCAAGGGCCAATGGTGACGGCTGTGTCTTTATTACGAGCGTTGAGTAGGTCGGAAAATAATCAAGACGTGGATAGCTATAACTAGTTAGTCGTACTACTGCCATGCCAAGAGTCCAAGACTGTCCCTGTTTACGGTGCATCGCCATAAAGCTCTCTGGTCCGCTCTTGCAAAGCTAAGTACATCTCTTGCGAGACCTGTACATGAAGTCTTTGTTCTGGCTCATTTTCGGTGATAAAGTGCAGAGCGCGTGAATATTCGCCTTGGTCGTTATCAACTGCGGCAGGCATTTCGAGACTATTGTTTTCAGGTCGTGCAAGGGCAATGAAAGATAGACAAGAGAATATAGACGATTGGTGTGATCTGACTCGCCTTTTATAGATTCGACGGCGGTTTGTGTTACATCAAGTATCAGGCGACACGTGGCTTTTCACATGTCTTCAAGTATGCGTGATAGGAACACAATTCTTCTAATTGTCTAAATAACTCTCAACAAACTAATCAATCTGATGAATCACACTGCGCCAGCGACGGCGTTAATTCGCTGGAACTCGCTTTCTTCTTCTACTTCTTCGTCTTCGTCTTGTAGATCGGCCAAGTCCGATGCGGGCTGAGCGGTTGGCATGGCAACATCGACTAGTTGGCCGTCACGTGTGCCAAACAACTTCACGTCAAACATATCGCCTCTTCGCGACGTCTCCATTTTCATGACCTCCCTGTAAGCCCATTACCATTAGCATTTACTATCCCGTAGCACTCGACAAATGTAAGTAGAGCCTCCTCACCTCAAAGCCATGGTCGCGTACTGCGATGGCCCCATCCGCAATTTCAGTATGACGGCGAGCCTATCGCCTTCTGGAATTTCCTCCTGATCTAATACCATGGAAGGCTCAATTCCAGTTTCCTCCAGCGCTCGTAAAATATCGAGATCAGTGCGAACCATCTGCTGCAATGGATCAGAATACCTTCGGCACCACCATTCGACGTTGCCAGGCATTACGAGCACATGTCTGTATGCGCCAGATAATGAGAATTCCTTGACATTGTGCCGCATTTTGTACGGGTTCAGTCCTTCTTTGGCCATTATCCGCTCGTACGATGCCCTCAAGTCAGGATGTGCCGGATACTCGACGTCGAACCCTGGGGACGGCATCACAATGTCGAAAATGGTAAACTTTCCCTCACTGACCTCTTCCACCGTGATAGGCCTAGCGGTGGCCGACTCTGATCTGTCCATGACATCCTCTTCAAAGTCATCTTCAGTATCGTCAGTTGCGACTTTCTGAGTGTCGTCAAAAACAAGATCGCCTTCAAGCACGCTCAACCCGAACTTGGCAATTCGTTCCGACACAACAGTGTTCCACACGAAGCTCTGATACGCATGCACATACATGACCCTCAGATTCCTTGGGATCTGCATAATCGCACCCAACCAGTCATGGCGTGATTTCTCGAGCGAACGTAATATACTCGCTTCAGCCGTGCAATACCGCGGCATCAATTTCAATGCAGACCTAATGTCGTCTGGATCACGTGCATACTGCTCCCTCGCGGCTACAGATTCTGGCACAACAAGAGGCTGCACACTGAGCAGTAACTGGGCAGCCTCTTGGTATCGCGTTTGTAGAAGTTTGATTCCGATTTCGTGCGTCGGCACAGAATGCGTGCCAAATCTTTGCATGCCAAAATAGTTTATAAATCCCGTTGCTGACAACGATGTTAGTGCCTCGTTCACTACGGTCTCGACGTCTTTGGCGCCCCCAGTAGGTGACTGGACATCGCGAATTGTGATAATGAACTCGTTGCCAGAAAGATCGCCCAATTTGATTTGCTCCTTTTCATACCGAAAATCAGACAGTACGATATCACGAAATGCTTTATTAAGTGAAACCAGTCTCTCAACAGGCGTATGAGCTATGCTCGCCCTCTGTACTGTAACTCCGCGTCGGTCTTTCGTACCAGCAATTGTGACGGATTTTGGCTTCGTGCGGAGGAATTTGGCGATTATGTGACAGGCATCCATTGACTCCTTGTTTTCTTTGAAAATAGTAAAATGTGTAAATGCCTCACGACTTCCCATATTGCCCAACACCACGGGGTCAAGATTCTCCAACGCCGGATTTCGACCGCGATCTCTCCGCCGACCCCTGCCAGAGTTTCCAGTAAATTTGGAGAACTTGAATGTATATTCTGGTGTAGTTTCAGACTCAATCTTGCCTTTATATGCCGTCCTAATGAGTTGGTGCACCTTGGCACGCTCATCTTTATCGTCAATCGGTTTTGTCGTCTCATACGACCCGCCTGACTTTGCAACCTCAAGCAAACGTAACACGCACTCGTCCCCTAGCATAGCCGCAATTTGCTGTTCAGCAATCTCATCAACCGCAAATTCCTCCTCAACTTTCTTGTGATGTTCCTTCTTCGGCTGCGGCGGACGTGGTGGTGCTTGCACCGGTACATGCTTTACGTGCAAAACTTCGCCTGATCGGGTAATCTCGTTCACGCAGAAATCAGTGTATCGCTGCTTTAAAACGCCACTGAATCCGGCATGCCTTCCGAGATATTGCGTAATACCAACATCTGGCTCTTTTATCCCTGCCGTTGGCGTCTCTGTAGCCAACTCTGTGGGTTGGTCTGCTTCACCCGCGTCTAGTCGGGCGCGTTTGTGAGGAGGTGAGGAGCTAGCCATTGTGTCGGCGGCTGATTGCCGGAGTGAGCTAACGCGGTACAGTCTATACAATACCATGTACTTACTTAAGCACCATAAGTGTCTGCAATATAAATAATGCACTCGGGAAATTACTTGGGACGGAAATGACAATGTCGGCATCACCAGCCTGACATATTTCTCGAGGCAAATTTTTCGGTGAGAGCAGATGGGGTTCGGGGTCCGTGCGGCTCAGCCGTGTGTAGCGCTTGCGTGTGGTAGTCAAGGTGCACGCAACGCTCTAAGACCGCGATTACTGCTCATTTGATATACTATAACAGCAAAATAGATTATTTACATTATTTATACTTCTATAATGCAATGTCTTTTATATACCTAACTGAACAATTAAATGGGCTTGCCTTGGTAGCCTTTGGGTAGTTAGGTTCTAGTGCGGTTAAATTAAATTTTATCGACTTTTAGCTTTTTCACTTTTTGCGGCGCCACAGCGAGAAAATTCTCCAGACTGGTTTACCAACAGCCAATACATGCCCAAAACCCCCATATGACATCTTCAATCACTTTGCGAGCGATTTTGCGCTCGCGATCGTCGGCGGCGATACCGTCGACAGCACTATTCCTGGCGAGAGAATCAATTGCACGAAGCTGCTTTCGACGGTACGCTGCCACTAATTCCTCGGCGGCAGTACGGACAGAGGAAAAGCTGCCAGTTCAATTCGATGCGGTCGCAAACTTGAACAATTATATTCTCCAGTCAGTTAATCGGAACCTGAAGTTTAAAGAAATGACAGAAGTCCAGCAACGTATCCTTCCATTCCTCGTCGCGGACAAAACAAAGGGAACCAGTGCTCTGGTTCAGGCCAAGACAGGCACCGGCAAAACCGTTGCATTTATGATTCCAGTCATACAAGCAGTTCATGATATTCTTTTAGAGCATGACGAACTTGGCCGACGGATTCATAAACCTCTTGCACTCGTGATTTCACCTACGCGGGAATTGGCCTACCAGATTAAGGACGAGGCTAAGAAGCTGTGTTCCGTAATGCCGCCAAGTGAAAGGCCAATTATAAAGGCAATTGTTGGCGGTGTGTCAAGACGGATGGAGGAACAGAAGGTCTTTAGTCAGGGTGGTGTGGATATTCTTGTTGCGACACCGGGCCGGTTATTGGACTACCTGCAAGAAGATCCCAGACGGTTTAAGAACCTGCAGATAAAGGTTTACGATGAGGCGGACAGGCTACTTGACCAAGGATTTTCCCGTGAAATCTCAGAAATCCGCACGAGGATCGAGCGGGTCACGAATATAAAGCAGATGCTTATGTTCTCTGCCACAGTTGGGGACGGTGTTGTGGACATCGCCGAACAAGAACTCGGCAAAAACTATAAATTTATACGTACGACAAGCGAAGATGACATACCGACGCATTTATCCGTCCCGCAGTCTGTGATTTTTGTCGACAAGCTCAGCGACCATTTTGAGCCGCTCGTGTCAATGCTAAGAAAGCATCTCACAGAGGCATCAACCGACCAGGCTTTTAAGGCTGTCGTGTTCTTACGCACAGGTAAAGAGGTTGACCATTATCATTTTTTGTTACATCAGCTTTTACGAGACTACGATATTCCCGTCATCCCGATGTCCGCTCGTTTGTCCCAGTCTGCCAGAGGCAAAAACCTGGACAAATTCAAATCGTCACCCACGAGTATCCTTGTGGCGTCTGACGTCGTTGCCCGAGGCGTTGACGTCAAGAACGTCACCCATGTTTTCCAGGTCGGAAGAGCTATGGGCACGGACCAATATATTCACCGTGTCGGCAGAACCGGACGAGCAGGCAAGTCAGGCAAGGGTATTCTCATTCTCTCAAAAAAGGAAAACCATTTTTACGAGAGCCTTAAGAGAATGCAGATTACTTTTAGTGATGAATACCAGTATATCTCTGATCCTGCGTTAGCTACTGAAATTTGCCAAGTAGCAAAAAAAGAGCTGGAGTGGTGGCAAAAGCAGCGCCGTGAAGATGAGTTACATAAATTGGAAGAAAAATACGCGGCACATATGCGGGGCCACAAGGTGATACGAGCTCCATCTGGGATATTTTCTAAAGACATCGATGTAGTTCGCACTGTCATCTCACAATTTGGATTTTATCGCAGTGTGATCCCAAAGCGAGAGCTATCCTCCCGGGACATTCTGCGTGATATTATGGCAGGCATTGGATATTTAGGATCAGACCCTGATGTGAAACCCACCATTGATAGACAGACAAGCATGGTGTTGAAGAACAAACTTTCCCTCACCGATAAAGACGTAAAGGAGTTTTTTGTCGAGGATGGGACGTCCAGGAAAGAAAAGTGGACGCCGAAATAAGTGATGAAGGATGGTGAATCGCATTCATGTGTCGCTATCCATAACCAATGTATGTAAGTTTTGGCATATCGGATTTTTATACATGGCATTTCGGGATAGATGTAGAATATTGTGTACTATTTTAAAGCTGTAAATAGATACCTCTGTGAACAAGAATAAGGGATAGACTTGCTCAGGCGGCATATTTCTTCCATTATCATGGAGTTTCTAACTTAACTGCCATGGATATGTTCGAAGATAACGGTGGAGGTGGGCTAAACAGAAACAGAACTTCCTCCAATCGGGAACGCGGGTACGTCAGGCAAAACTTACCTGGCATCCATCATCCACCACGGTGATACTAGCCCAATTAGGTTAGATAATTCTTAATGACAGCTTCATTAGTTTTCACTAAAAATGCTTAACTTAATTATATTAGGAAATCGAAATTTTCGTACGGAATTTTTCATTAATACGGTACTCTCTCCTTGATACCTTGATAAATAGTAGCACAATATTCTTGCTTGTCATATATATTGGGTATACAGCTATAGAAGCTTTAAACAAAGGCTATGGAATAATAAATGTGAATTATTATTAAAAGTTACCCATTTTAATAGCCGTGACTTTGTGCCTTGGGAGTAACAATTTACGTGGACTCGTGATGGAAAGTGTTGAGGAAACCCCAAGTGATCTGCATGAGCCGCACGAATTCCCCCATTGCATTTGGTACTTGTTGAGTCCTACCTAGCTATGGTGGGTTCAGGTAATGGCAAATAAATAGTATGGTGCATTCCGCCTAGTCGCTGAATTTTTGAGCTCCCGTACCCACCTTACACTAAAAGCCCATCAACAACAACAAATCATAATAAATCATTCTATAAAATATATCACTATCTTTAGCATATGAGAATTAATAGAAATTGCTTTAATTCTATGTAAAATAATTAGAAATGCAGGAGTTATGCTTGGTACTCTGAGGTGGGGTACAGGGGTGGTTTAC
>JAKTPU010000060.1:0-87463 GCA_030556285.1 Lipomyces yamadae | reverse complement strand
GATAAACGATTAATGCGGTAAGTATCGCGCACTGTTTGCAGCATAAATAATTAAATATGAATCTGGATCATTTTCGGGCACAGCGCTCCTACTGCATGAAAACGGTAGCAATCAATTTATCGCGCGACAAGCTCGAGTTCTTTCTGCTGAACAGAGGAGCAAGAGCAAATGGTGTTCACATAAATGCTCATTTATGCCATATCCGTCTGTGCAGGGGCCTCAACCTCCGAGTGTTTGTGGCGCATTGCTTTTATCAAGCAAAAGACAACGATAATCGCGCAATTGTTTAAGATGCATATAGTTAAGCGACTACCTAATTTTATTTTTGTTGTTGTGATAGTTTGACACGCAATGAGCAATCGATCGATTCCGGTCTTTTGAGCTGTCTTCTGGCTAAATTCACAGGCGTCGCGTTCATTCCGCGGCAATTAAGGCAATTCCACAGCTTAAAATATTCAGTTAAAATATATCTAACTTTTATTCGATATTATGCAAAAGTCAGAACATCTCTTTGGACGACGAAGCATGGCCCTGCTGCCCGATATCGGGCCAAGCCAACCAAATATGCGCCTCCAAGGTGGCAACTGTAGTCGATCGCGACTTTTTTACCGCATATGGTTGCGCCCCCACGCACAGTGACGACAGTGTCCCACGCAACTGCACAAATCTGCCGTATTTACACCATAACAGCCACACGAAATCGTGCCCACGCCGCATCCCGACCGGCCTGCTGGAAGAATCGAGTGGAATCGGCTCACCTTCCCCGCCTCTAGCGCTGCGCCGCAAAGATAGCTTTTGCCACCACGCGATATTACAATTTCCACCGTAAATGAGTATAAATATGCCAATTATGCCATAGACTTCGCACATTTACAAGCGTTGCACACGCCGTCACAACATCGGGACACCACGCAATCTATTATAAATACGGGCCAAGGCCTGTCGCCACATCTTGCTCTCCTCAATCACATCCAAGCATAACACCTACAGTCCGATCATATCATCACTCAATCGAAGTTCAACAATCAATCCTCACATTTAATCCGAAATGCAGATTTTCGTTAAGACTCTCACCGGAAAGACCATCACCCTAGAGGTAAGGTTACCAAAGATAGATAGATGTAGCCAAGAACTTGCCCGATGACTAACATTGGCTTATTAGGTTGAATCCTCTGACACTATCGATAATGTCAAGAGCAAAATCCAAGATAAGGAGGGCATCCCCCCAGACCAGCAGCGATTGATTTTCGCTGGCAAGCAGCTCGAAGATGGACGCACTCTCTCCGACTACAACATCCAGAAGGAGTCGACTCTTCACCTTGTCCTCCGTCTCCGTGGTGGCATGCAGATCTTTGTCAAGACTTTGACCGGCAAGACCATTACTCTAGAAGTTGAGTCGTCTGATACTATCGACAATGTCAAGAGCAAAATCCAAGATAAGGAGGGTATTCCTCCAGATCAGCAGCGATTGATTTTCGCTGGCAAGCAGCTTGAGGATGGACGCACCCTCTCCGACTACAACATCCAGAAGGAGTCTACTCTCCATTTGGTCCTCCGTCTCCGTGGTGGCATGCAAATCTTTGTCAAGACCTTGACTGGAAAAACGATTACTCTTGAGGTCGAATCCTCTGATACCATTGATAATGTTAAGAGCAAGATCCAAGATAAGGAGGGCATTCCTCCAGATCAGCAGCGATTGATCTTTGCCGGCAAGCAACTCGAGGACGGACGAACCCTTTCTGACTACAATATCCAAAAGGAGTCTACTCTCCATCTCGTTCTCCGTCTCCGTGGTGGCATGCAGATCTTTGTCAAGACTCTGACTGGCAAGACTATCACTCTCGAGGTCGAGTCCTCCGACACTATCGATAACGTCAAGAGCAAGATCCAAGACAAGGAGGGCATTCCACCAGACCAGCAGCGATTAATCTTTGCTGGCAAACAGCTTGAAGATGGTCGAACCCTTTCTGACTACAATATCCAAAAGGAGTCTACTCTCCACCTTGTGCTCCGTCTCCGTGGTGGTATGCAGATTTTCGTTAAGACTCTGACTGGCAAGACTATCACGCTTGAGGTTGAGTCTTCTGATACTATCGACAATGTCAAGAGCAAGATCCAGGACAAGGAGGGTATTCCTCCCGACCAACAGCGATTGATTTTTGCTGGTAAGCAGCTGGAGGATGGTCGTACACTCTCAGACTACAATATTCAGAAGGAGTCTACCCTTCACCTGGTACTCCGTCTCCGTGGCGGTTCGATGTAAGATTAAAATTGTTGTATGATCACGAAATGATGTATTGAATCAGTAGAATCAATTCTGGTTGTGATATTCAGTGTCCATTTTACGTTTTGTAGGTAACCTCAGCAACAGTTGAGACAGTGTAGTAGCAAAGCCTGGTACAAACAGTTTGTGCCCTATGTTTTGGCATCGATGAATTGTTAAATAATGATAAAAAACGTTAGATTTCTTGTACCATCATATTGTCGGCTGTTTGTCGTGATTCTTCGATGATTGGGCAGATTCCGACGAATGCCGTTTAGCCGAGCCGCATGGCCTCAGCATTTATCCTTACTTCGTGGTCCCTTAGTCACACTTCTGCCACGGTAACCTTTTGACAATTACCCATTTCTGCCGTTATCTAGGTCGCGCTTTGGTGATCTGGAGATTTATTTGCTTGTGAGACACAAACAACAATTGCAAAAGAGAAAATAAGGTCATGGCCATGTCTCTGCTTCGTACTTCGGCCGCTCGTCGGGCGATGATGTCAACCCGCTCGAGCCCGGCTGTCTTTGCTCGTGGCAAGGCTACGCTGCCTGATCTTGACTACGACTTTGGTGCGTTGGAGCCGTACATTTCAGGCCAGATCATGGAGGTCAGTTTCTTCTAGTAGGGCTCTCGATCCAGAACTGCAAGCCCGTGTTTGTTGTTTGCTGAGTTTTAGCAATTTTTATCATTCCTTAAAGTGAACTGAAACTAACAAAACGACGATAATAGCTGCACTACACAAAGCATCACCAGACCTACGTCAACAGCTACAATACGGCGATCGAAAAGTTCGAATCCACGTCCGACGTCAGGGCCAAAGTAGAACTCCAGTCTCTCATCAACTTCCACGGCGGTGGTCACCTCAACCACTCGCTTTTCTGGAAGAATCTGGCCCCTCGGAGCGCTGGCGGTGGTGAATTACTTGAATCCAAGAGCCCGCTTACCAAGGCCATACAGGGCAAGTACGGCAGCTATGATCAGTTGATTGGAGCTATTAACACCCAGGTACGTTTTTTTGTCCCACAGCGACGATTGTGGCTAATCCGAGCTAACAAATATAGTTGGCTGCAATTCAAGGTTCCGGTTGGACTTGGCTCGTCAAGGATTCCAACTCG
The DNA here is from genome assembly GCA_030556285.1 of Lipomyces yamadae. NCBI lineage: Eukaryota > Fungi > Ascomycota > Lipomycetes > Lipomycetales > Lipomycetaceae > Lipomyces > Lipomyces yamadae. The sequence continues at coordinate 84,082 of JAKTPU010000060.1, read as the reverse complement.
GGCGATCTCGAGATCATCAACAAGCCAAACCAGGATCCCGTCACCGGCCAATACATCCCGCTAGTCGGAATCGACGCCTGGGAACATGCTTACTATTTGCAGTACAAGAACGTCAAAGCTGATTACTTCAAGGCTATTTGGAACGTTGTTAATTGGAAGGAAGCCGAGAAGAGATTCCTTGCCTAAATTGATTGATCTGTAGCTAGGTTTTCTTTTTTTTTTTTTAAAATTTGTCTTAATTTTTTGTTTGATGGGCAAAGAACATTTTATACTTTACGCGTATCGTATCAAATACATAATCTGGTTACAAAATAATTGTAGTTGGCCAGAACAGTGGACATATTCGCCAAATGCACCTTATCAGCACAAGGCTGCTGACATTATTGGGACTGCAGCCTTAAAACAGCCAATCGGATAGTTAAGAGTCTGCCAGTTGAGTGGAGCGAGAGTGGGTTGTCCAATACTAACATCGGTCTCTAAGTTGTACTATGGCGCACATTAGATAGACATACAAGAGTCTTTCGAAATGTATTAATAATTGTTATACCATATCCGATCCAGGTAAAGTTATTGCGTAGAACACTCAAAGTCAGTCCGATATCCGTAAATGGCGGCAGGAAACCCTTTCCACCACGGAGCAATCCACATGATACTACTAATACTCCCAAGAAGTTGGCCGACAAGCTATCACAACCTAGATCGTTTGTAATTCGGTGCACGAATCTAACTTGTCCTGTTAGCTGTGGCCGCAGGTCACAACATATAAGGCGTACGGTACGTCCTGTGCATAGAGAATTGTACAAGGAGGTCGGTCGACGCTTATCGAACCGTCCCCCGTCATCTTCAGCAATATCACCCTGACTAGAGGTTTTGCTAACCTGATTATTAAAAAAAAACAACTCTATAACAAAGGATGTTTGCGGCTACCCCACCTGGGTTTAAAAATGCACCGATATCGAAGCTATTCATCACAATCACAGTTACCGCTTCGATTGTCTCATCGATAGCCGGGATCAAGCATTACTTCTTTCTACAACTCGTTCCGCACATATGGGGCTGGGGTGAGTACTAATATGGGGCATATAAACGAACCCGGACCTAAACCGATTTTAGGACAATGGTGGCGGTTAATTGTGTGGGAATTTGTGTACTTGAATGAATCGGAGGTACTGTTTGCGTCGCTGCTGATATACAACTTGCGAGTTATCGAGCGCATGCTCGGCAGTCGCAAATATGCGGTATGCATTTTGTCCGACTGAAAAGTGGCTATGTTTACAATTGAACTAACTGACTATATTAGTCAATGCTGATACTGTCTTACGTTTTCACATTCCTGTTTGCGCCATGCATCCTTATACTGCTCAAGATTGTGCCTACCTATTCAGCAAACTACCTGCCCCCGGGGCCCACGCCAATAATATTTACTGCATTGGCACTTTATCACGATATGATCCCGTCGGTATACAAGTTCCGCATTTCATCTGCAGCTCCATCGGAAGAGTCGTCCGATTCGGCGTCAACGGCGACACCTCCGCATACGATCGCATTATCAGACAAAATATTCGTGTACATACTCTCGGTGCAAGTTGCCATAGCGCAAATGCCTGGCAGTCTCATTTGCGCCTTCACAGGCTGGTTCGTTGGCGTGCTCTGGACACGCGAAGTCCTTCCTGGCCGGAACTGGCGCATTCCGGAATGGTGGTGGGAACGCACGCGTGCTCGCGGAATGGCAAGTCTCTCGACGTTCGGTACCGGTCAGGTTACTCGCGCCGGTCGTATGCAAGCTCTCGCAGGAGGAGTCAATGTTGGTGGTGGTGGTGGTGGCGAAGGCGAAGGCGAAGGCGAAGGCGGCGGTCAGACTGGGCCGGCCAACGCTGCTGAAACACAAGGTCGCGGATTTGGCAGTCAGATATTAGATACATTTAGAGGCAACTTCTAGCTACGGATTTTTCTTTGATTTAATGCTATGGTGCTGCAAAAAAACTCTTTGGCAAAATGGAAAAATGGTGGATGAATGTCCCATCGTCTTTGGTTTACTGGAGAAAATGAGGAAATTTGCGTTTTTTTTTTTGTTCGTGTATAATAAGTTCATGCCTAACTCGCGTTTTATGGTCATCTTTTTTTCTCCCTTTTGTATGCATGCATCTTGCGAGTATGTAGTAATTTCCCGGCATTTGGATCATAACCAATATTTGAAAGACACATTGTCATTCGTTGACTGCCTGTTTTATGGGGATGATGATGACGATGCCGATGCAGTCCGACGACGGTGACATCGAACCCAAGTTAGGATAATTGCCACAGTATTATTGTGAATTGTCTTAACAGGGGGGAAATATTTTGTCTAGCCTTTTTCGATGATATGCCATTTACCTAAACCGAAATATGCAACAACGCCATAGTAACAGCCAAATTCCAAGGAAAAACGATACACAATGCCATAAACAGGGTATCAACCTTACTTCTTCATAGTCGTCCATTTCTTCAGATCTTTAGACGCTTCTTGCGCTGCCTTGAATACTGTACGGCAATTTGGTCAGCATGCATGTTTCATTATCCAATTCAAGGTCATTAGCTCACGTTTAATCTCTGTATCGTCCAGCGTTCCCAAAAATTTAGACCTATCAGTCATCAACGCACTTCGCGTATTATGCGCGTGATCATGCACTATCGCCGCGCGGGCTTTAAATGTCTAGTGTCATTAGCAACGTATTTTGTCGAAAACAGAGAACACTAAACTTCGAGGAATGCGTACATCCATAATAGTATCCAATAAGGCGTTATCACCGGCCATGGCAAGCCATCGCTCTGCAAATTTATAAAACTGCATACTCTGCGCCCTCAGATCGACGCTGGCCGGATCTGCGCTCAGGGCATTAAGAACTTTGTTATTGAATGGTGCCGGCGCTGATACCGTGATGAACCCGGTTGGTAATTCGTCTGATATGCCGCTAGATTTATTCCCCTTGTTAGCATTCGGCATAGCTGCTTATAATATCCCTAGGCAACAAAACAGACGTACCCTATCGCAAGCATTTCGGCCAACCACAGTGGTAATTCTATCCTTGCTCCTTGCTTGATCTAGATAATACGTTAACTACTAGAAAACAAGAGCAATAATGTCAGATAAACCCGCACATCCGAGCTAGAACTGCGTTCGTGTTCTAAGTAGCCCATTCCCGGTACCGGCAGCTGGAACACGACAGGTATTTTCTATTACTTCTTGTTAGCTTCTCCTCTTCCGCGGACCGACCCAACCAGGACTCACCTGTCCATCAGTAAGAATGTCGTCAATGTCGTAGTATTTGTTCATTCTAACACAAATTGGCAAGCTGTAACAGGACAGCTGGTACCGCGCATTCGCAATCAAAGGTTTGTGTTGATTTTACGGGCACGCGTATAGTATTTATTTACGTGTAGAAATTGCACCGCCACAACAATCACCGCCACATACGCCATCACGGTCGTGGCGTTAAATTTGTTCCGGTGAACCTCCTCCTCAATATCTGTAACAACAGAAGTTCACAGCGACTGGCAAACAGCTGTACATAATGTCGTCATCATCGGATGTTTCAGATTCAGACCCAGACATTTCAAGTTTGCGGAGGGGTCTAGGCGGTTTTCAACGACCCAAGTTAGCCGACGAAGATGACGAAGATTATGAAGGGAATAGCAGCGGGATCTTCTCCAAAACCATGCGATACCGTGGCGTCAACTTTGCGCCCAGCGCAAACACACCGACAAATCCGCTAGAAGAGTCTGCAGCGACAGCCATGTCGGGGTCCGCTTCGCCTGCGGCGGTTGACAGTACGACCAACAGCAGGGCTGGATCAGAGCAGCCGCCGCCGCCGCGACCATCATCAAGTCAGTCGTTTCTTGCGGCAAGACGACGTGCGGGCACGCCTAGCAGTGGGATGACTAGTTCTTATGGCAAAGGTGCATCCATATTTGCAAAGATGGGTTATGTTGAGGGTCAAGGTCTTGGTGCTGATGGCCGTGGTATGTTAAATCCTGTCGAGCAAAAGTTAAGAGCGAGTCGTTTGGGCTTGGGCGGAATGAAGGAAAAGACGAAGCAAGCCATAGAGGAAGCGAGACGGCGCGGAGAGAAAGTTGGAAGTAGTGAAGATGAGGACAAGGTAGATGGTGATTCGCGAACAAAGTCGCGACGAAAGCAGGAGGCCGCTAGGCGAAAACCAAAGGTCACCTACCGAACAGTTGAGGAGATCGAGGCGTCTGGTTTGCCGGTACCACAGTTATGGAAGAATATCGTGGATATGACAGGTCCGGAAGCCAAAGTATTGTCTGACATGTCTGATTTTAAAGGTATTGAATTGCCTACTACTGATGAAGCTGAGAATGCCAGATTGGCAGAACTGGCGCGACGCGATCTTGAGATGTACGCAGACGAGTGGCAGTCTCTACAGGCACGGCAAAAGTGGATCGGGATGGAAAAGGACCGCATCACGACAAACGTTGACAACGAGAACGAGAAAATTGAACGAGTTGAAAGAATTGTCAAAATTGTCAATAACCTCCACGGTATGGCTCAACAAAGCCCAAGCTCAGGGAAAGACGCCTTAGCTAGGCTAGAAGACGTCAGCAGGCAGCTTGAAATACTTCAATTTCAATATCCGGACGAGATTGAAAAGTTCAGACTCGATGACGTAGCTGTTGCAGCTCTCCATCCAATAATGCGCCAATTGATAGCTTCGTGGGATCCTCTTACAGACCACACTTATCTCCAAGAGTATTTTATGAGATGTCAAGCAATCCTCAGAATCCATTTGCCGAAAAGCACGATGGACGGCACAGACGATGGCATATCCGCAGATGACATATACATATATCGCAACCAAAAAGTGGCAGCCAAAAACAGAGCAACGCTTTTCGAAAGTATGATGGCTGAAATCTGGCTGCCGCAAGTTAGACGTGCTATGCAGAACGAGTGGGATGTGCATGAGCCGTCCTCGCTGGTGTTACTATTTGAAGATTGGCAGAATGTTCTCCCGTCGTTCATACAATCCCAGCTTCTGGAGCAAATTGTACTTCCACGACTTCATTCCGCAGTAACAGATTGGAACCCTCGAAAACGACATACGTCGTCACAGCCGCACCAGTGGATCTTTCCATGGATGCCATTACTGGGCGATCACTTGAAGACCGTCATAGGAGAGGTTCGGCACAAGTTCAGCTCAGTAATGCGTGACTGGGACGTTGCTAAAGGTGTTATTGATGGACTGGACGCATGGAGCGAAGTATTCGGTAAAGACTTGGACGGAATGGTCATGCGGCACATCTATCCTAAATTAGTCGCCCTCCTACGTACCGAGTTCCAAATCAATCCCGCCGATCAGCAATTGGACGCACTAATGGCTGCTTTCAAATGGCACCGATATTTTAGGTCGAGTAAGTTCAGCATGTTGTTAGAAGCAGAATTCTTCCCCAAGTGGTGGGATGTTTTGTTTCTATGGTTGACGTCAGAGCAACCTGACTTCACGGAAGTGAACGAGTGGTATAAGTTTTGGCAAGATCAATTTCCGCGAGATGTGCGGGACGCACCCGGCGTTCGATCAGCTTTTGCCAAAGGTCTCAATTTGATCAATCAAGCTGTCTATCTTGGTCCTCAAGCCGCCGCAGAACTTAAACCAATTGTTGAACCTGCAATCAAAGAGCCTCCTCGCAAATCGAAATCCAAACGCAGAGGTGATTTCGTACCGCAAGAACGTTCGAAACCGGCATCCCAGTTTGAGAATGGGCCGCAGGAGGTTATCCAGGAAAGCACTTTTAAAGACGTCGTGGAAGATTACTGCATGCAGAACAATCTGCTGTTTATACCGTTGCGACAAGCTCACGAGACTTTGGGATTTCCTCTCTATCGGGTTACAGCATCTGCGAGTGGGCGCGGCGGATTTTTATGTTACTTCGATAGCGAGATTTTGTGGGCAAAGATGCGTGGGGCAGGTGAACATCAACTAGAGTGGGAGCCCCTAGAGTTTAGCGAAATCGAGGATTTAGCAAAACTCAAGTAGATATCGCTCTAATCTTTTTATTTGTGGGATATTGGTGTTTGGGGTCTACGTTGCACTTCTAACGGAGTTCTATGAAATATTGATATTGATTCGGGATTGTAAAAGCTGTATGTGATTCAATAATATAGATTTTTGGAGTTCGGGAATTAGCTGAGCTGTATTAGAATGCCAATATATTGGCATTAAGTTTGCCTCCCACGTCATCTAGAGAAGTGGGACAGCGTAGGCTATCCAATTACTAGTAGTCAATTGTTACTCTAGAAGGGCAGTGAATTGATGCCGCATATGTGGCATACAATCCCCGTCATGATACTAAAGATATCTCACAGTCAGTGGAGTTAGGCCGGCAATATCCTGCCCTGCATATTATTTACATTGGGTGGAGCTCGATTATATGACAAAATAGAATTCTGTCGCTGGGCGTCAACGCATCTGGGCAAAGTCCCAATCTACGCAGGCAAGGAAATAGGAAAGCAAGCACCACCAACGTTTGCGCCGACAATGAAAATCGGGATCTGACTATCATTTGAATTAATTTACTTCCATTACAATGGCTGCTCGCAGACCATACATAAGATCTGACGCTGCACGAACGCGGGGTAGGGTGTTGTCGATTCTGTTTGGAGGCATCTTTGGCTTATGGGTTGGTGCAAAGATGATACCATATCAATTGGTAAGTTGAGACACATTGGAGCTCTTGCAGAGAATAATAGCATTATTATGAGTGACTACAATATTAACAACTTCGCTGTTCAGATAACACGGAATGCAGATCCGGAGACCGACGAGAAAGGAAATCGACCGTTCCTGCGCATGCATGTCGAGAACACCAAGCCGCTAGAATTAAAGCCACAATACAAAGAAGCATTACATCGTCAAGAAGTGGAGAGGATAATAGCAGAAACAAAGGAAAAACGGAGACTTGAAAGCCGTGACCATCACGAGCAAGAGATTGGGGCGGAGGCTTCGGGACATGAGTCGATGGCCACATCATCGTCAGCTAGTGCTCCGCAGATAAAATCAGATCACGACAAGAAGCAGTCTACGATGGATTGGCTTAAGAGCAAGTTTATTGGTAGCTGAGTGGGCTAGATTGTCGGTGTCCTTTACGAAGTGACGTGATCTTCTTTAGGTATTTGAGAGACACTCTGTATATAATTTGAAACTTGTATATAGCTCATATAGTCATTTTACGACTTCACGCAATCGTCCAACCCAATCGTCGTCTTTCTAGAACACAACGAAGAAAATTTGTGGCCAAGATTAAATTCCTTCCGGAGTTCCAATTTTGTGTACTGTTCGAGTTGTTAGCACGAGGGTTTAAGCCTAAATAAAGTGAGCGCTAAGCCCTTTGTGCCTGACGCGTTTCGCGCGTCCCTTGGCCCTTCACTTGTACGAAGTAATAAATAAGTACGTACGATATTTTACTGTCGATGACTTTTACCCGATTCCTCGAAAATTATTGCGATAAATGCCAAAATCAATGACTGATATGAGTGCACCATTATTTCCAACTTCGTTTATATGCCCAGATATATCGAGCAAGCTTGCGCCGGATTACTCCCTGCGACCGTTGCAACTGTCCGACTACAAGGCTGGCTTCTTAGATGTGCTGAAGGATCTCACGACGGTTGGTGATATCACGGAAGAACGCTTCACCGAGCAGTTCGAATATATGCGTGCCCGGCAGGGAGAGTATTTTGTTATTGTTATTGAGAAGGTCGCTACTGGCGAAGTTGTTGGCGTCGGCACACTACTGGTCGAGCGGAAATTGTATGATCTAGACCGTTAATAACTTGTATGAGGATATGTTCTAATGGAACTATGCAGTATCCATGAGTGTGGATTAGTCGGTCACATTGAAGATATTGCCGTGGCAAAGTCTGAGCAAGGAAAGAAGCTGGGAATCAAAATAATTGGTGCTCTTGATTTCATTGGAAAGAAAATTGGATGCTATAAGGTGGGCTTCGGCATGCAATATGTGTCGTTAATCAAATAAGTAACTGATGATTGCCAGAATATTTTGGACTGTTCTCCTCACAACGAACAATTCTACGTGAAATGTAAGCTGGTTGATTGAGGTTTGTAAGGCCGTGTCTACTGACAAATAATAGGTGGCTACAGCAATGCCGGATTTGAAATGGTAAGATTTTAGTTTATGTGCATAAATAAGAGTGGTCTCTAATGTTACATAGACGAAGCGATTCAATAAATCGTAGGATGAAGAATGAACAGTGTGTAGTATTGTGCATGCTTATCTTATATGCGATTATTGACGCTCGTGGCAGATATCGTTGTGATATTGTTACATTTGAATTGGGCTGTCCGTCGTTAGCATCAGGCACTTGACGACATCATAGAACTGGCGCCGACGATGCCATTTTACTGTATATTGAATTGACAACTTTTGGTCTGAATAAAATGTACGTGACAGCCCAGGAAGCCAATGAGATTGGAGGCGAGTATCGATTTGGTGTCCTTGAAACTGTCTCGAACTCGTAAGTATGATGCGTTTTTAGGCGGCTACACGCATGCGAACCGGTCAGCTCTTGGCCTAGCAGCGCCTGAAAATAGCAACAAAGCAGCTCAATGAGTACTTCCAAACTCGAGGGTTCAGACACTATGAATTTCTGTCCTCAGGGCGTGTCCTGCTTGACTGCAGGATAAGATATATAATCTTGCTACTAACGACTAGCGTGCTCATGCCGGGTATACTTGCTGACTAGCCGCCTAGCGGATCCACAATAGATCACGGTAAAATATTGCAAATCATTTGGCGCGCCAAAAAAAAAAAAAAAACAAAACCAAGCAAAAAATAGAATGCTAATTGCAGCACCTACGATTCCAGCGTGGTCTCCCACCGCAGTACTAAGTAGGCCCAAAGAAGCTTAACTGGTGTTGATCGGACGGGGAACTGTGCTTTCTTCTTGGTATGGCCGCAACTGTCTACGTATTCAAATTTGTTACAGATGCAGGAAATAAAATAAAATTCCTGACTTCTAAAGGGATATCTTCTCTCAATTCCACGATATTTACCCTAAGCCTGACATACCCCTGATACAATTCCCTTTCCCCGCGTCTATGACGTATGAAGGTTTTCGTCCAAAGCTATAGACACCGCAATGATTTCGGGGCTAGCCTTTAGCCGTTCTAGTCGTTAAAGATATGACTTATGAAGATGATGTCAAAGTTATTCCATGTTTCTAAAGAGAAGCCGTACATGGTAAAAGTGCGGGCTTCTGGCTGGATGATAATGACCACGGTTGCGGTTGCCGTGTTCACGGATATCTTCATGTACGGGTAAGCTCCACATTTCTCTGTGATATAACAGGTACATGTCTAATGATGACGCTAGAATTATCATTCCTATAATCCCCAATGTGTTAGTTGATAGGCTTGGAGTTGCTCGATCTATGGGTATGTATTCAAAAGCGGCATTATGGTTGCAATTGGCCAAGACATTGGGATAGTACAAAAGGACATTTCGCTTGCGCTACTACTATACGCGGCCGGTCTCTTAGGTGAGTGAGAGATATATAATTTAATGGTTTCTACGAGGATACGTGGAACTAATATGCGGTGAATAGTCGCATCGCCGATCTTCGGCTATTTAGCTGATCTTTATCAGAACAGACGATTTTTCATGATTATTGGTCTACTTCCATTACTCGGTTCGACCATCATGTTGTGCTTGGCTCGCGTGCTGTGGCTATTTATATTGGGTCGCCTAATTCAAGGAATGTCGGGAGCGGCAGTGTGGGTTGTTGGTCTGTTGCTGGTCACGGACTCATTCCCTGAGGAGAATATTGGCAAAATGATGGGCATTCTTAGCTCTAGTATGAGTTTGGCAATATTCCTGGGTCCACTGATTGGTGGCGTCGTATATGCACGCGCTGGTTACTACGCTGTCTTTGGCATATTGTTCGGATTGGTACGTCAGTTAGTGATTTGCGTGTTCCCGCTAAGATATTATCAGATCTGCACCGACTTGTTACTTAGAATATTCATGTTGGAACGAAAAGAGTTGGAAAAGCGGAATCCGCCTCTCGAGGAAGAGAGCGCATTGGAAAGTGATAGTGGATCTGCTGGTGTTCGTGTTACTACCGGAAATTCTGCAGCACCTCCTGACTGCTCTCGAACAAGGCCGCGAAATACAGTTCAGAAAAAACAGCTGGTGGGATTTAAACTTCTCAAGAATGGTCGAATGGTAAATGGTCTTTACATGGGTGTTATCATTGCTTGGATTTTTACAGCGCTTGACGCAATGCTGCCGCTGCATGTGGAAACGATATTTCACTGGGGAACCCTGGGATCTGGTCTAGTCTTTTTGCCTATTGCACTTACGTCACCGATCAGTCCACTTATCGGTATATTGCTCTCACGAATTTCGTGCAGACTTGGTACTAATACCTAAAAGGCTTCTGGATTGACAGAAGGGGCCCCCGATGGCCTTTGGCAGCTGGACTTCTCTTAGCTTGCCCAATCCTTGTGCTCCTACGGCTGCCAGATAATGGTAGTATCGGCCATATTGTCCTCCTCTTTGCTCTTCTCACTCTTCTCGGAGTATCCGGCTGTATGTTAATGACCTCGTCCATGGCAGAAATCTCAACTTGCGTCTCGGCGGCTGAACGGAAGAAGCCGGGAATATTTGGCAAAGGCGGCGCATATGGACTAGCCTTTGGATTATTCAACTTGGCATATTCCGCCGGTAGCGTGTTTGGACCTCTTTTTGTAACAGGCACGAAAGAATGGGGTACCGCTACGTGGGCGCTAGGACTTATTTGCTTTGTATCAGCCATTCCTGCGATACTATTTACTGGTGGATTCTTGTTCAATACCCGAGCTTCGACACGCATTGAGGTCTTTGACGCGAATAGTATAACCCAATCTGAGACAGCGGAAGTGGAACTGCACGTCTTCGAGGTTCGATAGAGATTTTCTTGTCAATATGATAGCACATTGCTTATACCACCCTCCTCAGTCCTCACTCTCTATTAACCAGAAATGTATAGTTATGCTTTTTGATATAAGCCGCGCACTTACAATAGTATTATGAGCACGCTCATGCAAAGCCTTGAAGTTGCATTTCTCTATCTATTTCGCCTAAATGTCGAATGACGATTGTTACTAGGTCAATTTTATTTATGGAGTCTTATTTTGACAGTAGCGGAAGAACCCGTTATAGTAATTTTAGTTTGAAGCAGTGAATCACAGAAGCACTGCAGCTGAAGATGCTCAATGAAAGCCTACCCTAACCGCTATTTAGCGTAGCGTCGAAGAGGATGTAATCGGGCGTAGAAAACCAGTTGCGGCCATACCAAGAAGAAAGCACAGTTCCCCGTCCGATCAACACCAGTTAAGCTTCTTTGGGCCTACTTAGTACTGCGGTGGGAGACCACGCTGGAATCGTAGGTGCTGCAATTATTATTTTTTTCCTTTCCGATACACAATCCAACTTTGTGGAGAGCATAAATTAAAAAATTTCTAGATTTTCAAAAAAGTTTGGTTGGTCCCCAGTTGCTTTGGAAAATGGTATGTATCTATCATAAGTTGGGGGTAGTGTGCATTAAGTTTGTAAGTGAAGTCAAGCTCTTGTAACTATAACTTTTTAGACTCGAAATGCGAGCTTGAGCTCGGCACGGCATCCTGTGACGTCAGCCCAAGAAAGGTCTTTCTCAGTTGAAGCAAGAAGTATATATTTATTTATATTTATTATTGTTAGGCAATGTTAGGAATGTTAGCATTACTTTATTCCTAGTTCTCTGCGACGCCTAACGATCGGGTATGGGCTTCTCATCGACATCACGACTCACAGTGTGCTCACAACTGTCACGTGCAACTCACGGGGGTTTGAACCCTAATGTGTGAAAAATTATCAAATCACCACGGCCAGGGCAACCCTTATGTCTACTCGGGGACTGTCCGACAACTTGCCGTTCAGCGATCTCGCATAGTCAGCATGTCTGCGAATGATAGAGTCAGTAACGGGCAGCGAAATAGATCGGAGAGGTCCAATCGGCAGAGTGGAAGCCGAGCTATGCATAAAGGACGGCGACAAAATCCAGGAAGCAAAAAACTGAATGGTGAACCCGTTACGAAGACGCTGCAGTTGCTGATCCAACCTCAGCCAGTATGGCACGCAGCCGACATCCTGAATGCACTGCCAGATTATGAAGATAAAGAACTTTCAGGCGAAGATAAGGCTACATTGTTAAAAAATGCGATGTCGCTTCTAGAATCCGAGACCGAAAAGTACATGGCGACATCGGAAGTTTCTTCGTCGCAGAAGCAATTTTTCTCGGAAATTATGAATGCGGGCACTTTGTCGGATCGAATTTCAGCATTAACTTTGCTAATTCAAGAGTCACCCATGCATGCAACACGGTCACTCACCGGTCTGTTAGCTCTAGCTAAGAAAAAGAATCGTACAGTAGCATTGCAGGCAGTCGAAGCGCTGAAGGACTTGTTCACCAACGGTAACGTGCTACCAGATCGCAAGCTTGTCTGGTTCACAAACCAAGACTCAAAGTCACTTTCACTTCTGTCCGCTGTTGCATTTCAGACAGACGACAATGTCGACGTAAAGACAGCGAAGTTAACCAGACAATGGATGATGATGTTCGCATTTGAAGATTGGCTCAAGCAGTTTTATTTCTCATTTGTCCAGCTTTTGGAGACACTTACTCATGACTCTGTCGTTCACGTTCGATCTAGCATTCTGAGCGATATCATGGACCTTATGCGGGATAAGCCGGAACAGGAAGTTAATCTTTTGCGGTTGGGTGTTAACAAACTGGGTGACGCGGATAAGCGAACGGCATCCAAGGCATCCCATCTTATTTTGGCTCTTGAACAAGCACATCCAGCTATGAAACGGGTCATCGTCAACGCTGTCTCGGAACTAGTGTTTCGACCAAACTCTGATTACCACGCAAGATATTATTCTATGATCACACTCAATCAGACTATCGTCGCCAACCGCGATAAGGACCTCGCTAATACTTTGATCGGGATATACTTTACTTTATTCGAACGACTGATGGCGGAGTCTAAGAATGCAAAGGACGAAGTTATGGCCGAAAAAAAGGTAAAGAAGAAAGGTCGCTGGAAAAGCAACAAGAAGCCACCACAATCCTCACCAAAGTCTATCCAGCTGTCAGGTCAAAAGTCAAAGTCGTCCCCCGAGGCCCAAGAGGAGGCTATAATGCGACTAATCTCTGCTATACTGACTGGTCTCAATCGCGCATTCCCTTATGCATCTCTGGAGGAAGATGTGTTCAAGTCGCATCTCAGCGTTATCTACCATGTTGCCAGATCTGGAAACTTTAATACTTGCGTCCAGGCGCTAATGCTGTTGCACCAGATTTCGTCTGCGAATCAGGTGCTGTCGGATAGATTCTACAGAACACTGTATGAGAGTTTATTAGATCCACGTGTTATTAAGTCATCGAAGCAGGCGCTGTATTTGAATTTAGTGTTCAAAGCGTTGAAAAACGATGTTAATGCCGAGCGGGTGAAGGCATTTGCAAAACGCATGACGCAGGTTGCTGCAGAGACTGAGAATGTTGGATTTTGCGCCGGCGTTATTTATCTGTTAAGTGAGGTATGTTCGGTACGGTTCTACAGAAGATGTGGGAAGCAAGACGGTCTAATCGATTGCAGGTTGAGAAAGGAGCGCCTTACATCCGAAGTCTGGTCACAGATCCGCCGGACACTGGCGCCTCGGATAACGAGGACTTCAAAGACATACCCGACGAGGGCGACGACGCAAACCGGGAATCCAGGCCATTAGCCAGTCCTTTCTCTGTCCCGCAATACGACGGCAAGACGCATGATCCCATGCAGGCTAATGCGTCTGCTACTTGTCTCTGGGAGCTGCTACCTCTTACTCGGCACTACCACCCGACCATAACACATTTTGCAACACGATATCTCGCGAATAAGGACATCGAGTCTAGACCTGATCTCGCCTTGCACACTCTCACGCATTTCCTAGATCGGTTCGTGTACAAATCGCCCAAAGCTAAGTTGGACAAGGCCAATGGTGCTGGAAGTATCATGCAGCCGATGACAGGGAGCAATGCATACGCTAGTAAGGACGTGCTATTGCTATCTACGAAGGCCGCACGGCAGAGCGTGCCGTCTGCGAATAGTGTTGACTGGAAACAAGTGCCATTGGAGAAGAGTCAGGAGAGATACGCACCCGATGAGCAGTTCTTCGCCAAGTATTTCGTTGGCAAAGGGCTGGCGCCGAAGGGTGTCAAGAAGAAGGAAAAAGACAGTGCCGACGAGAGTAGTGATGTAGAGATTGAAGACGAAGCTGGTCAGGGGTCAGACGAATTGGATGAAGATGAGGTTTGGGAGGCAATGGTGAAAAGTCGGAAGGAACTTGAGGGAGTGGATGAGAGCGATGACAGTATTGACGATATGGCCAGTGCGTTTGATTCAGATGACGATGGTTCCCATGGAGATATCGACGGAGATATCGTCGCAGACATAGACGACAGCAGTGAAGCGGCCGAAGATGATGACATGAGTGCTGCCGAGTTCTCCACTAGCGATGACGAAATTGAAGAGGACAACGATCTGGATGATGATGACGAGGCCGAGCTTGCAGAGATATTTGCTGCGGAAAATGCTGAGAATGACGACTTGTCTTCGCAGCAGCCGACGAAGTCGAATTCAAAACGAAAAAATACTGAAAGCGGCAACGATTACACATCCGACAGCAAGAGCAAAGGGAAACGCGCTCGGAAGCTCAACGAATTACCGATATTTGCATCAGCTGATGACTACAAAGACTTGCTATCAGGTTCAGAGAGTGATTAAGCTAAATGCGTTGGCGGCGCGCGGAAGAAGTTGAGCATTTTGCATTTTTATCGCGGTTTTTATAAAAGTTTGTGGTTAGGATCGGCTCGTTTACCCCATGTTTGTACACTATTAATTGACATGTATATTACTATAACAATCCTAAATACGCCAAACAAATGCCACTGTACACCTTACTAATTCTAAATCTTTATTAATTCTATTATTACGTTGTCATATTAGCTTAGGCTGTTACGTCCACGATTTTTGGCAACGATTTGGCCCATTTTGGCTCGATGACAAGAACATCGGCCTCGACGACAATAATTGGTTCCTTTCCTGGCTCTGGCACTGTTTCAATGTGACCTTTAACCCACGCCTTGCGGCCGTCAACTTTGACAACGTTAGCTCTCATGACATATAATCTGTCAGCGAGCGCCGGTGAACGGTAGTTTAGGTTGAGATTTGCCGTGACACCGAGTTTAGAAGGCAGGGTGGGGAACGCACAGCGGCAAAGGCCCTCGTCTAATAATCTGTTGTTTGTTAGATCGCCAATCGATAGCAATTAAACTGTGGCAAATTACGTGGCAAGAAGACCACCGTGGATAATTCCAGGATGGCCGCACAAATTCCTACCCAAGTGAACGACAGAGACCAATTCATGTGCTTCAGTATCATTCCAGATGATCGGAGGAACAGTAAGTTTGCCTGGGCCGCTAAGAACACCCGCGGTGAGCATCTCTTCCTGGAGATGCTCCGGTGCCGTAACATGTGGTCGCGACTCCTTATATCGCGGATCAGATCTGAGTGAACGCACCAACGGCAATGCATCGATTGCAGCATCGATATCGGGATTGTAAACAACTGTCTTTGAGACTGTGTCTTCTGCTACAGGCATCATGTAGAGACCTGCGGAGTAGCCGACACTAAGAGAAAGAAATGGAAGGACAAGGTAGCGAAATATGCCAACGCCTATACGACGAACAGGGGAGACCGACGGAGCCCCAGCGGTTGCCAATTGCCGGCGGCAGCAGGTAATATCCGAACATGAGCGACAGGATCTAAAACGAGTGAGCGTACCGACCGACCGCCAGCTGACGGCCGAATACGCGCGAGGAGACATATCTATTGAGATTTATATGTCTCGTGCGCGAACAACAATCTCTAAATGATAGGGTTTCGACAAAATTGCCATAACAGACGACATAATAGCCATCGATATTACATATCAATACACTACTGCATTTATAGCCACTTTAGATTCTAAAATTTAAATTTGGACCCAAATGCTATTGGCAAATTACCAACGGCAGCGTCGTTCCAGAGCCATGACGCCTCGGCACTTACTGTGCCTGCAACCTCGGCAGCAGCGACGCGACGTTGGATCCTCGGCAATAGATCACCCATGAATGCAGTCCATAGTCTAATATATCGCCAGATCTGGTTATCAAATTGAATTTGGTAAAATCTCCATGGTAATTCCGGCACAGACGACTTACAATTGCTCTGTGTTGTAGTTATGCCAAAATTAAATGACACTTGATACACTAGACCCAAAAAGGAATGGTCGCTTGGCTCCCCACGAATTCTCTCTCTTGTGGGTGTGCCCTAAAACGCAACCCTACATTTCGATTGACTGTGACTGCTGAATTATCACAACCACTTCCAAGCACGGCAAACATCACGCAGGACTGACAGGCAAGCTTGGATTTGCTCCCAATCAGCATTATTTACGGCACTGACGAGCCAACTCGAAACTATATTCGTCAATCCGGTCCATAGATAAGAACAATGGGTATGCATAGAATGAATTTGGTTTATGGCAAGGATTTATTCTAATGCGGATTTGTGTGTTTCTGCAGGTCGCGTTATCCGTAATCAGCGAAAAGGAGCAGGCTCGATCTTTACCTCCCACACCCGTCTCCGCAAGGGAGCTGCTAAATTGCGAACTCTTGACTATGCCGAGCGCCATGGTTATATTCGTGGAGTTGTGAAGCAGATCATCCATGACCCTGGTCGAGGTGCTCCTCTGGCCAAGGTTGTGTTCCGTGACCCGTACAAGTTCCGACTTAAGGAGGAGACTTTCATCGCCAACGAAGGTATATACACTGGTCAATTCATCTACGCGGGCAAGAAGGCTGCTCTGAGCGTGGGCAACGTTCTCCCCCTCGGCTCCGTCCCTGAGGGTACTATTGTCAGCAACGTCGAGGAGAAAGTTGGCGACCAGGGTGCTCTTGCAAGAACTTCTGGTGGCTACGCTATTGTTATCGGACACAACCCAGATGAGGGCAAGACCCGTTTGAAACTCCCCTCTGGTGCCAAGAAGATTGTTTCGTCTGAAGCTCGTGGAGTTATTGGTGTCGTTGCTGGTGGTGGCCGTATTGATAAGCCATTGCTCAAGGCTGGTCGTGCCTACCACAAATACAAGGTCAAGCGAAACTCATGGCCTAAGACTAGAGGTGTGGCTATGAATCCCGTCGACCATCCTCATGGTGGTGGTAACCACCAGCACATCGGTAAGGCCTCCACTATCAGCAGAGGTGCTGTTCCTGGACAGAAGGCTGGTCTCATTGCCGCCAGAAGAACTGGTCTTCTCAGAGGTACCCAGAAGACAAAGGAGTAAATGGTGTAGATATGCATTACATATCATATGTGGGAACTGTGTATTATGTATTGATGAATTCAGCAAGGGACCAAAAAAGGTGTGTTTTGATTTGTATTTACTAAAGTAATTTAAATATTACAGAGCTCACCGGCACTACTACTTAATCCAAAATTTCTTGAACGAAGTGCAAGCAAACTGCAAATTTTATTAATTTTTGATTGACATTAGGCGAGTCTATACTCTTCGTGCAGAACTTGACAAAAAAAGACACTTTAATACCCGTCTATATGGTCCTCCCTCCCCTCTATTCTATCCTATCCTATCAAAAACTTTTAATAAAGGAAAATATCAGGAACGATTTTCTTGATTTCTTCAAATTTGCGGATCTCGTAGTGGCCAGCGAGATTAGGTGGGGTTGAGTCCAACGGGTCAAGATACTGGATAGTAACTTTCCATCCAAACTCCTTGGCCCCTTTGATGTTGGCTAATTTTAAATTGTCAGTATTTCTGAGTAAGTAAGAGATCGTGAGGTGCGATATGACATACTGAAGCTGTCGTCTATGAAGTAGCATTTGTCCTTAGATGTGACGCCGGCATCTCTCATGGCTAAAGTGGGGTCATTAGACATACAAGGCGTCGTGCTTATCAGTGGAGTGAACCTACCTCGTTCAAACATTTCTGGCTTTGGCTTGCAAATCAAAATAGGTTCATTGTAGTCGCAGTATGTCACGCCTGAGCATATGAACGTTAGCTGTCAGTTATTACTACGAGACAGAATTCAGCTAACCGTCGAATTGATCTTCAATGTCTAACGCCTTGATGACGCGCCTGTCGACCCATTAATATTGTGTCCACAAGGAGATACAGAAGAATATGAACATACGACGCGTGAGTCTTGTAGGCGTTGGTAAAAAGCCATAGTTTCACTTTTGATCTATCGATGGACTTTAGAAATTTCTGCATTACAGGATCTGTAAGGAGGAATCAGCCGCCGGGACTAGGAGTGCCGTCCACAACAAGAACCACTCACCCGGCTTTAAAATATCTGCGATAGGCAAGGCGTCGTCGACTTTGCTGTTATATTCAATGGGATCTAACGACCGATATTAACACTGTCCTCATTAAATACATACGCGCTCTTAACTAACCGATTTCATGATGACGGACTGCAATACGAAAGAGCTTAGCGCGCTAGCTAAATAACCATTCCGACCGTAAATACATACCTAATCCCTCAATGGCAAGTCCATAGTCCTAAACCAAAAGTCAAAGAGACATGTAAGCACAATAATGTCATGATCGCTTTTGACCGTCTTACTAACCTTGTAATACTGCTGATGCAAAATTCGAGCTTCCTCAAAGTCTAATTCAAGCTTCTCCATGAAGTAGTCATCAATGAGTTTTGCCATGATATCGTGAATTTTGAAAGATCGGGGATAGAGGCCTGGTAATGAGTCAGCACGGAACTCTACTTGATACGCGACCATCTGTGGATGCCACACAATTGTCAATATCGAAGAAGAAGACGATTTTGTCGTCTTCGGCCGTAGTTGCAGTCATGTTTCCCTACTATAGGATAGATAATATGTGGTCGGTTGCAATATTATGTTGTAATTTTTAGGTCTAACAAATGCTAGGGACGAGTCATTTTTGAGTTTGCCATCGAGATGCAAACTCAAATCTGGCTGCGTGGGGCTGAAACTCGTGGCTTGACCCGGCCGCTCTCACGGTTGTGACAGACGCGCCGTATCCGCGACGCACTGAGTACGCAAATGAATTTTTTGATCAGCATAATGTTCATAAGTTACTCCTACGAATGAATTATATTGTTTATTGCTCATGTCCAGCCATAATTAATCGCGTCGCATATTTATCTAACGAGTACCTTACGGCATGTCTACAGAAGCTGCTTTATCGTCGTCGGGCAGTAATGCTGGAACTCCGTATCCGTTCGATCCTGTCGCTGAATGCCAGAAACTTATCGACCTCCGAAATAAAGTCCTGGCAGGAGCTTTCCCCCAGTTCTCGATACCAACGATCAAGATCGAAGAGCCAACGCATGTTACTCCACCGATAAGTCAAACTCCTCCAGTGCCCCGATATGAGGATGAATACAGAAGACGCGGGGACGCGTATAGGCCATATGCTCCTCCCCCCTTGGCTAGGGACGATGAGTACCAATCCACCGAGGACCTGAAGCGGAAACGAGATTGGGAGGTTGAGGATGATCGATTAAAGAGACGGCAATCGCCTGATAGTAGAGTACTGGAGCCGAATCCGTATGACCCTCCGAGACACGTGCCGTACTCTCCAACAGAACATCCGCCACCACCGGTAGTGACAACACCTCCAAGATATGAAGAATATCGTTATCAGCAGCCGCTGCCTCCACAACCTTCGAGCTATGGACGACCGCCTGCGACAGGGTATTATGAACAGCCTCGTGGCGGTGGACCTCATATGGCTGGAACCGTGCAGATGAACAATGCCGTCCTCCCGCCTGGTGTTGTGGTAGAAGACGGCTATACTCGAGACACGCAGCGAGGATATGAACTCTTTATTCCATCGGCTGCTAAGAAGGGACGATATCAGAACGCGACGTTGACAACTACTACTCCTGTATATACCAGCAGTGCATATAACCCTAGCTATCCGTCATCTCGGGGTCCTCCGCCATCAAGCACTCCTCAGCCGATGATTTCACATTGGCCGCCATATGCACCATCCACTGGGGCATTACCTTCACGCGATCAGCGTGCATAGTGGTATGACACGCAATTATATACTGATTATAAAGCAATGATATTTAAGATTTGAGTAGAGAGTAGTTGCTGCGTGAGAAAGCAGACTAGCAACAGCGAGTGTTGATGTACAGTAACTGAATTGTTGGCTATGCATGAGATGATGAATATGTATTGATATGATATAACTGCTCTTTGTTTATAGGATACTTCTTGTCGGTGCCACAACCACTGTATGTGTAATCTTATGTTCTGTCTTGTACTGCCAACTTTGTTACTTCTGAATGCGCGACCACGTGCTGCTGGTCCGCAATGCCTTACTGATGAGTTTTATTCGGTGCACAGGATACGCGACTCAGCGTTTCTCTGATTGATCAACCACGGCTGAGCTGTGATGACAACAGCTACAATATTGCCACGTCAATGATATTGCAGAGCGGGCTGCAGAAGACTGCGTTGTAATCTCAACAGAATACCTTGTTATATAACATTACAAATACAATATTGTACAAATAACCATCCCAAATCTATGTTTCGTTGCCGACTCTAAAGGTACAAATATTCACCAAAACGCGTCACAAGACAATTATACAATTTTCGGAGATAACTAGTAACACACTAGTTAGCAGGACTGTCATTATTGTTCAAACATATTGCTGGGGATGTTATGTAAAAGCCAAGTGAGCGAATACCACTTGCCATCAGGTCGTGCTCGTAGCTGCTCGAGTTCCTGGCAGCACTCGTCGGCGGACTTTCCCATCTCAATACCACGCTCAATCGCATCATAAACCGCTCTTTGCCGTTGGAATTTTCGGCTCTGAGCCGATCGTGCTCCGCCACGCCATGCTGTGCCATGCTGGTTCTCGAGCTGGCGGATGGATGGTCCGCCGTTGATGCCATTTGCGTACTCAGTCCACATGTCTTTCACACTCCGGACGTTAATTGCCATTGCGTACATGAGTCTGCCCGGTTCGCTCCTGCTCTGAGGCGGGGGTTGTGGACGATGTGCGGCCGGTGGCGGTCGCTGAACTATCGTAGCTTGTACTGGTGTAGGTTGATGAAGTTGTATGGCGTTGCCAGAAGTGGAATTGAGGTCGGATGGACCATTGTTACTGGGAAGCTGTGGGACCGTCACAGTTCGCTGTAGCTGAGAATTTGGAGGGTTTGCAATCTGAGGAACCTGTGATACTGGCTGTCGGCGCTGAGGAGAGCCGTTGGCAACGGCATTAATGGGTACAGTTGTGGAGACAGCCGGCAAATCGCGAAACTGGGAAACTTGATCTAATACTCTACGCGATGCCTCGTTAATAACGTCCACATCGTGCTGAATATCTGCTATGCTTCGACTGCCGTATACGCGGTGTTGCAACATCTCCAACAAGGCCGTCTGGTCCACACGCATCTGCTGGCGTATCAGCTCAGCCTCCTGGAAAAAATCGCGCCTGATATTCTTTAATTCATCATTCACTTCAGTAATCTGGCCCTGCAATTCATCGAACTTTTCGTTCACGCCCGCAATATTTTCGACGTACTCAGCTCGTTCTGCGCGAACGGTCTCGGTTAAGTACTGGATTTCATTTGCGAGTCTTCCTAGCACATTGTTGTGCATCGTCACCGTGTTCTGCACATGACTTTTTATCTCATTGATTGCTGACTGCAACTGGTCCTCGGCATTCGCGGAGGACGGGGGACTGTCGTTCAGGATTCTATCGTCCCATCGGGGCATTTCGCCCGTCCTTGGCATCTGGAAATGGTTAGCTGAAATGCGCGTCGCACTGGACTCAACTAGGCAAAATAAATACCTAAATATTATACTAGTCACCACGCGTCGCTTCAGAGCAAATCGCGAACAATTGTTATAATTGGGCGATGATATTCCGAGTTGCCGAAGGCTCGAGCCATAGTTTGGGACATCTAAAATACACATCAAGTGTTGGCAAGGGGGAGGTTACTATTCTGGGGCGATTGGTGCAGCCCACTTTAACAACACTCTTGACTGTTTACTGGTAATGAATAATTCGAGTATTACGGGCAGACATGGGCAGTATCAATATAATGAATGATAGTGAATAGAAGGAGAACATTAGCAAGCAGGTACCAAAGAGTCTCTCACTGCCATGGCCAGATTCTTTCTGCGATTACACTATAATAGTGATTTTAGGTGCCATCTCTGAACCATATTTTTAACAAAACTCAGCCAAGTAATATTTCCAAAACTTTATGGTCTTTCAATTTGCCAGGTATATGTCTAAATTCTGCACACATCTCGTAACAGGTACATAACTCCGGCGTAAACAACGTTTCCTCGTCATTCGGGATATTTGGTCAAGGCTTTTCCCGACCCAAGCTCATCAGCAGTTCGAACGTACTAAGGAAGCCACCATGTCATATTTCCAGCCCCTGACGTCGTTCACGCCGGATTACTGTCCATCTGAAGTTCACAAATGGCGCTCAACTCGTACGGGACTGCAAGTTGTTCTAATTGAGCAGGAGCGGCCCATTGTCGAAGGTTACTTTGCTGTCGCGACCGAGATCGAAGATGACAGTGGATGCCCACATACATTGGTAATTTGTCAGCATGAATATAAGTTATTAATAGGTAGAAGCTAACCCACTGTCTTTAGGAGCACCTGATCTTTATGGGATCAAAGAAATATCCCTACAAGGGTCTGCTGGACACGCTAGGCAATCGAGCATTTTCGAATACGAATGCGTGGACCGCAACTGACTCGACTGTGTATACTCTGACAACTGCGGGATGGGAGGGATTCAGGCTACTGCTTCCTGTGTACCTGGACCATTTGATTAATCCGACATTAACGGATAGTGCTTGTTACACCGAGGTATTGTAGTTAGCATCCGGTAAAGATCTTATTTCACTCTCTAAATCGCCATACAGGTCTACCATGTCGATGGCGAAGGGAACGAGAAAGGCGTCGTCTTCTCCGAAATGCAGGGTGTAGAAAATGAAGCTGAGACGATCGCGACTTTGCGCTCCAAGAAAATCATGTACCCAGAAAAATGCGGCTACTCGAGTGAGACAGGCGGACTGATGGGTGCGCTTCGAGTTTTAACAGCTGATCGGATCAGGGAATTTTATCATGGTCTCTATCGGCCTGACAACTTGTGTCTGATTATTGTGGGAACGGTTGATAAGGATGAGTTGCTGGAGACCGTCGGCAAGTTTGATGAGAGCCTGCCTGCGCTTCCGCCGACGGCCAATAAGCGGTAAATCTGCACTCTTATATTACTCACAAGTAGTCTAATGTCATATAGTCCGTTCGTCGACTCCACACCTACACCTCGCCTTCCGAAGACAGTGATAGATATGGTCGAATTCCCCGACAAGGACGAAAGCTCGGGGCACGTTCTCTTGTCATTCCTGGGCCCTCCGAACCTGGATTTCCTCGCCAACACGGCATTGCATTGCTTGCTAATGTATTTGACCGACAGTGACGTCTCGCTCCTGCGTAGGAAGATTGTCGAGATTGAGAATCCTCTGAGTACCGAGCTGGAAGTTTACACGGACGATTTCATTGAGACCGGTCTTAATGTCTGGCTGCACAAGTGAGCGTTATCCTTACCATCCGTCGTAGGAGCGAAAGTAGTGCTGACAACAGTAGTGTGCCAACAGAACAACTAGAAAAGGTCGAAATCAAAGTATTCGAAATCCTACGCGAGCATGTCGAGAAGTCGGAATTTGACCTCCAGCAGATGCGTGACGTGATCGAGCGTGAGAGACTCCAGTATGTGCTCCAAGCTGAACGGTATTCGAGCACCTTGGCCAACTTAGCGATTGAAGATTTCTTGTACGGAAAGATAAATGGTGAGTCTTTGACCCAAGCGAAACATTTATCCGAATATGAGACGATATTGCAATATGGTGTCCATGAATGGGAATGCCTTACTGAGAAATGGCTACTCAATAATCCACATGTTGCCGTGCTCGCAAGGCCGTCTGCCGCGCTAGCGAAACAGCTTCGGAAAGGGTCAAATCTTAGATTGAAGCATCGGCGAGAGGAGCTAGGGGAAAAAGGTCTCGAGAGGCTTGCAAAACAACTGGAACTTGCACAGGAGGAGAACGAGAAGAAGATCCCAGACAATTTATTGTCAACATTTCCCGCTCCTGATCCGGCCAAGGTCAATTTTATAAGTTCAGTTACTGCAAAGGCAGGACTAGCCTTGAATGGCTCAGAGTGAGTGGCGTGATGTCGATTCAGTTTCTCATCATGAAAACTGACTTCATAGTCCCAAATCTGAAATTCAGGACATTCTAGACCAGGATTCGGCAACAGAACTACCTCTCTACGTCCACTTCGAACACGTAAAATCTAACTTTGTCAGTATTAGTCTGCTCCTCTCTTCAGCTGTTATTCCGCAGGATCTCCTTCCCTACCTCTTCATCCTACTCGGCAACTTCTATGCAACACCAATTGTTTTGGATGACGGCACTACTCTCGACTATGAGGAGGTCGTTAAGCAGTTGAAGAAGGATACTATTGCGAACAACTACTACATTGGGTTTGACGGAGAATTTGAAGAGATGATTTCGTTTGAGTTACAAGCTGTTCCTGAAAACTACGGGAAGGCAGTCGAATGGTTCAAGCGCTTGATCTGGAACAGCAAGTTCGATCCTCAGAGACTGCAAATCGTGATCGAGAAAGCACTTATGGGACTCTCCGAGTCAAAGCGAAGTGGCTCCTATATTGTCAGCTCAGCCACTAAGCGATTACTATTAACCAGTCGCTCGGCCCGACGATCGCTTGACGAGCTTGAGATGGAGAGTATGCTTCTGCAGCTAAGTAAAGATGTTAAGGTGGACCCTAAGCCATTGATTGCAAACCTGGAACAATTACGTAGCCTTTTATTCACACCAGAGAATTTCCGAGTGATTATCTCTGCAGATGTGAAGCAAATGGTTAAGCCTGTATCCAGCTGGAACGCATTTTCATCCCGTACTCCCATTAATCCAAGTGCCAAGTCGCTAGTGGCCGTTTCCAGGTCCTACGTCAATCGCAATGAAGAAGGGGCACATTTAGGGGGTAAGGTTTACCTTCTGCCTGTACCATCCACTGAGTCGTCTTACGCAACATTACTGGCAAATGGTCCCACTGATTTCAAGCATCCTAATATCCCAGCTCTCGCTGTTGCTGCAACTTACCTGGAGGCAGTGGAGGGCCCTTTTTGGCGTGGAATAAGAGGTAACGGTCTCGCGTACGGTGCAAGTGTACTACGATTCATTGAAGGTGGAAATACTGGATTCAGAATATACCGTGCGGCAGACGCTCCAATTGCAATCCAAAAGGCCAAGGAAATCGTGGAGTCGTACGCATCTGGTGCGGCAGATTTTGAACCACTGCTCATAGACAGTGCGATCAGTATCATTGTGTCTGCAATAGCGGAGGCAGATAACAATTACTATGCCGCTGCGTCCCGCAAGTTCTTGCAAGAGGTGTTGAAGGGACTCGGTGAAAATGCGAATCAAGCGTTTTTGTCAAGTGTGCGGAAGGTGACGGCTGATGGTATGAGGCATGCATTGAAAGAGTTCTTGGTGCCGATTTTCAAAGTTGAGACGGGGCACGTGTTTATTGCATGTAACCCTGTCAAAGTCGCAGGTATGAAAGAAGTGTTTGAGAAAGATGGCTATGAGGTCATTGTTGATCCTTTCGATGCGCTGAAGAAAAGCAACGGGGCGGCTGGAGTTGATGGGACTGAGCTTGACTTGGATGAGGAGTGGGGTAGTGACTACGATGAAGACAGCGACTATGATGACGACGAGGACGAAGATGAGGATAGTGAATACGAGGCGATGGAAGAATAGAATGCTATGTCATGCGCATATCCCGACTATATAAATTTAAATATTGAGTTCAGCATAACAATAATTGCTACATCGGGGGCAACATTTCATACCACTCCTAAGGTTGTTAGGAAATAAGGCCCCTTACGCCTCAAATATATGATAGGTAGAATGCCAAATGCATGGATAGATCAACTAATTTGCTAGATTACCGAGGCAACAGAATGACGTCGTTGGCGCCGTCTGTTCACAAGATGACGTATGTTACAAACCATACGAATTTGTCACATAATTGATGATAAATTGATCGTTTCCGACTGGCTCCAGTCTTGAGTGGAATGCCAGCAAGCCTATATATCTCTCACGCATATCCGAATTAATTACTCAACAGTGAAAGGCTCCCATCCCAATTCCTCATAAGTCCAACCCATGACGATATCATGACCCGTCGGAGTACCACCATTGATTTGGCAAAGTCGTCGATGCATTCCAGGTGCTTTGTAGAAATCGTTCAAGAAGGTGATATCTTCAGGAGCTAGCTCCGGATAAGTAATGTTCTGCATAATGCGATCAAGATTGGTACTCTTCGGGATGACTACGAGATCCCGGCTAACCTCCCAGGCCAAGACAACTTGAGCTGCTGTGCAGTTGTACTTCTCTGCTAGTTCCAGTATGTGCGCGTCCTTCAGGATTGCTGGGACGTACTGACCGAGGGGCGAGTAGCAAGTGGTGAGGATGCCATGACCGTTCATATACTTGACCAGATCATGCTGCGGTAACATCGGATGGACCTCAACCTGATTTGTAGCGGGCACAATTGTGGCCACCTTTAGCAATTCTTCCATTGTCTTTTCGGAGAAGTTGGAAACGCCCAAGCCTCGGACCAGATCCGGATACTTTTTCTTTAGAGCTTCCATCGACAACCATGTTTCTGGCGGAGTGGGTGTCTTGGTGTGCTTGCCGTCAAGAGTAAGTGCTTGTGGCCAATGCATCAAATACAAATCAATGTATTCGCAATTAAGCCTCTTAATTGACTCAAGGAAGGCCTCCTCGACATGAGCGTGATGAGTTGAGTGCAGCTTAGTGACAAGAAAGATCTCTGATCTAGGTACTCCGGACATCCGGATGGCCTCCCCGACAATCTCCTCGACACCGTAGACGGCAGCTGTGTCAATGTGCCGGTATCCCTTCTGAAGGGCGTAGATGATTGTATCCCGCATTTCCTTCGAGGCTGTGGAGCCAACCTGACCTTGCCAGGTGCCGAGACCCACGGCAGGCATGTAAAAGCCGTTGTTAAGGAGATACTTCTTAGTGCAGATGCTCATTATTTATTGTGTGGGTAGGAATTGACTCTATATTTGACTGTAGAAAGAGATTCAAGCATGTTTTAAGGGTGGATTCGGGCAATTGGCCGTATTTAACCTGATTTTACTTAACGCCTAGCTCCGGGCAGTAGTGGGGGGAGCCACTTAGTTTACCATATCACCATTTGCTGCGCCACAGGGGCTTGAAGCCAAGGTCCCTATAAAAGTGTGGCTGGTGTGATGTCCGGGGCCTTGGCGTCAAAAAGTGAGACCGGCATCATTGCTTAATCCAGTACTGAATGCGCATTTTGGGGAATAGTAACGACCCGGACCAAATACCTTAACAGGGGGTAACTTATAACCAGGAGCAGTTCTCGACGGAATAGACTCAGCCGTGGAGTGACCCGAATGCGGATATCGGCTACACTCTATATAGTCCAGATCTGCTTCCATGGGTAAAGTATCCCCAATGATTATCTCTTCATATTCTGCAGTTAAATATTACCCAATTTGGCCTATATAGATTAGCCAAATATCCATTTTCGCGAAAGGATACTTGTCACTTCCCAATTACAACAACCGACGGCTCTCACACTTGCACAGATGGAATAGACGAAGAAGCCACTACTAAGATAGACTCGACGACTCTCCGATTGACAGTTCTGATAACTATCTACCTGATACTGATATATATTCGTCAGATTCTCCATCGCATACTACTTCCAACCAGGCATAGCTTTATAGACCATCTACGAAACTACATTCGATTAAAGATCTTTCACATTAACAAGTTTTAATATTACGATGAGAACTCTGCCAACGCCACAATCCGTAGCAGGTATGTTTTTCAGCCAGTTCAGTACCGCCAATCTCTCAACAACCCTCTCTGAATTCATAAAATTTATACTAGGCTTGGCTGAGGGGAGGATCGTACATAATCTGAAATAATTTATGAAATTCGCGGTCCAAGTATGGCATGTTTGCGACATGCTCATAGCAACTGAACCGTACGTAAATGCTTGAATATGTCAGATAATATACAAGTAGCCCTGCATTTTTTTTCCATCACGAATTCAAAATTATGACATTTCCCACCATCTACTACAACCTAGAGAGCAGGGTAAAACACAATTAGACATCTTCCGTTCCACTTCAATTATCGTGACTGGCTTTGAATATATTCTGCCAGGGCATCGATTGTAACCACTCCTATACCATGTTTCTTTCCAAATTCAAGACAATCGTCCCTTCGGGCCATTAAGCCATCTTCATCTTTCACAATTTCGCAAATAACTCCTACAGGTGCTAACCCAGTCAATTTGCATAGATCTAAGAAGTTGCATTAGTAGAATATTCCTTTATCATTCAATGTACAGAAGCACATACCTACGGCAGCCTCGGTATGACCTCGCCTCTTCAGCACACCTCCATCAACAGCTCGTAGTGGCACAACATGACCGGGTCTCATGAAGTCATCAGCAGTAGCCGCGGAGTCAGCTAGTTTCTTGCAAGTTAATGCTCGATCATGTGCCGAAATTCCCGTCGTAGTTCCTTCTCGGAAATCTACGGTGATTGTGTAAGCAGTTCCGTGTCGGTCATTATTCTTTGCAACCATAAGTGGCAGGTTAAGCTCGTCCGCACGTGCATTGGTTAATGGAGCACACACGTAGCCGCTGGAATAGCGAACAAGAAAGGCCATATTCTCGGTCGTGGCATGCTGCGCTGCCAGTATTAGGTCGCCTTCGTTCTCTCTGGATTCATCATCGAGTACAATTAAAAATTGTCCATTTTCTACAGTATTAGTACTGTCCAAGGGATAGACCAAAGGATGACTATGAGACTTACTGAAAGCTGTCAGAGCTTCATGTATAGGGGTGAACATGTCGGTAGATGTAATTAGCGCTTCAAAGAAGCCCAGAGAGTAAGTCGTAACTAAGATTGTTAAGGGCGAAATGAACGGTCGTGAAACTCTCGCTTCTAGAGGTTCTATATATATATGTGCTTCTTTCTCGGAGGGCCTCGGTAGGCCGGCAGATCAAGGTGCTTACTGAGGATCAGGTAATAAAAGGTTATTACAGTAATCTGGAGATTTTTCCAGCTCGAAAGTGGGCCTCGGGAGCTCAGTAAAGTAAGCACCTAATTGGTATTTAAGCTCGGAGCTTATAACTTATTCTGTATAAGCTGGAACTTTGATGGCCTGCCCACTCTCCAACTTGACGTTGCGTCATCGTGACATTCACATTTCGGAGCCGGAGGTGAAATTTCACATCTTTTCATACTGTAGACAACCTTGCAGGGTTGTGACATTGTTTGAAACAAGTAGCCGCCATGAATCGTATATTCGGTGCTAAGAAGACGGTACCAAAGCCGACGCTGGACGATGCTATTTCGAATGTAGGTCCTTGAGGTTGATAGCAAGTCAACGACACTGAATGAGTTACTGATAATCTAAACAGTTGGACACACGGATATCCTCACTGGACGTGAAACTATCAAAGATAAATTCAGAACTGTCGGTCTACCAACAAAAGCTCTCGCGGATGAATGAAGGTCCTGGCAAACAAGCTCTAAAACAAAAGGCTCTCAAGCTCCTAAGACAGCGAAAAATAATTGAAGCGCAAAAGGACTCATTACATACTCAAAGCTGGAATATGGAGCAAGCGTCGATGACTACGACAAATCTCAGAAACGTGATGACTACAGTTGATGCAATGAAGGAGGCCAATAAAGAACTGAAGAAACAGTACGGTAAAATCAACGTCGATAAGATCGAATCCATACAAGATGAGATGGAAGACTTATTGGACATGTCTTCTGAGCTCCAGGAAACTATGGCTCGCTCTTATGCCTTGCCAGACGATGTGTCAGAGACAGAGCTGGACGCCGAATTAGAGGCGCTAGGTGATGAGATGGCTTATGATGTTGAAGCAGAGGGAGTTCCCAGCTACATGATGGAAGATGGTGGTGGTTTGCCACAATTCGTGGACGAACCTGTTCAGGAGGACAAGGAGGAAATTAAAGAAGCCGCTTAAGCCGGTGATGTGCAGGTTACTTTGTATTATGTTCAGTGCGGATGTCATTTATCCATAAACTTCTATCATATTAGTATTACTGCAGGCGTCTTGCGGCAAGGAAATAATTTCCAATATCCCGTGGACCTGCGAACTTCCACCCCACAAATGGTAAATATATGCAGCCTGCACTTCTAACAATATCCCAATGTTCTCCTGACCCCGGTACATTTGTCTTATGCTCCGCAAACCACTCTCGCAACTCTTTTTCGTTGATATATTTCGACCACGCGTGGGTCCCTTCAGGTACAATGTTCAAAATTTTTTCACCCATAAGTATAGTCGTCAAGTAGGCGACAGCCGTGCGATTGACAGTCGATACAAAAATCCAACCGCCTGGTCTCACGAGTTCTGTCGCTGCCTGCAGCATCGAAGATGGATTCGGCACATGTTCAAGTACTTCAAATAAAGTGATCGCGTCGTATCTCTCTTCAACTTGTCGCTCACTAGCTGCCTCGGCAATTGGCAAGTCTAACAGCGAACAAAGCTTATATTGTAGTTTTCCACCGGACACCAACGCCGGATCTTGTTTCTTGTGCTGCTGCGCAACAGCAAGCACCACATCTGACATATCAATTCCAGTGACTGAAGCTACTCGGGGATTTCGAGCCAGCGATTCGGTAAGAATGCCTCCGCCGCACCCAACGTCGAGCATTTTGAGGCCAGACTCTCGTGAAAGGGACCGTATGCCGTATCTGTCAATTGTGTCGAAAATGAATGATATCCGCAACGGATTCATCTTGTGTAGTAATCTCGACGGTCCATTTGCATCCCACCATGTCGAAGCAAGTGCGTTGAAATGTAAGAGCTCGTCAGCTGAGAAGGTTGCATTTGAGTGTGCTCGTGTCTGCTGCCGGTATATATGATTGATAGGCGCGAAACTAAACTTGCCAGTATTAAATCCTTGTTTTTTGCTCGCTGTTAAATGAAATTCTCTCAGCAGCGGAGGCTTCACCATTATTCGCGGATTCTGCATTTGAATAACCGAAATTGTCGGCGGAATCGTGGTTCGACCCGAGTGCTGCTTGACGAACATATTTGGTTTTTGACATATGCCGACATGGACCTGGCCCAGTATTTTTCACTCAACCAAAATGATTGCACAACCTCGAAATAAATGTAAAATTAAATTTTTAGAGCCAGCTACACTAGGAAAGTTCTGCTCTCTTCGTTTTGCTTACCAAGGAAACTTTTGTCAGGTACGTATAGGATAGAAGTGGCCATTTTAATTATAACATAGTGGTGCTTAATCTTTAGTCCCATGCATATTTGACAAGCATCATACAATACTAAAATACAATAAAAATATTATAGAATAGTGGATTAGTACATATTTCTAAACACTCCCTTTCACGTACCTCATCCCATAAGCATGTTGACTGCCCATGAAACAGACAAGGTACGAAGATCTGTATACATCTGACCAGTTCCGACAAACAAGACCGGGATACCAGTGGAATATGTCATGTTAACCATGCTTCCAATCATATCACCAACTGTATCACATTTGCTAATTAGGAAAAAGTCAAGGTTACGACTTGGACCAAAAGCAGCATTAAAATTCCGCGCCTGCTGGACCGAATCTGTGCCTACCAGCGCCTCGCCGACCATCACAATCTTGTCCGGATTAGCGTATTTTGCAAATTTTTCAAGCGACGACATAAGTCGAGTATCATTGTGGCGACGACCAGCGGTGTCGATGAGGACGACATCGAAGCCGCGCTCACGACCGTAAGTGATGGCATCTCGAGCAATATTCGCTGCGTCCTTACCATAGCCCTTCTCGAAGAGCTCAATCTCGCCTCCTTCACGTTCGGTAAGCTTTTTCAAATTCTGCGCATGCACACGTAGCTGTTCAACTGCTCCTGACCTGAAGGTATCACAGGCAGCGATTAAGAGCTTCAAGTTGTTTTGCAACAACCAAAATGCAATCTTTGACAAATTTGTTGACTTTCCAACGCCATTAACCCCAACTACTGATA
Source organism: Lipomyces yamadae (assembly GCA_030556285.1). Classification (NCBI taxonomy): domain Eukaryota; kingdom Fungi; phylum Ascomycota; class Lipomycetes; order Lipomycetales; family Lipomycetaceae; genus Lipomyces; species Lipomyces yamadae. The sequence continues at coordinate 51,742 of JAKTPU010000060.1, read as the reverse complement.
CGACATATGGTCGCGGAGGATTTGCTGACTTTACCCGGTGAATCTCGTGCAACAAGTCGACAGATGTAGATGGAGTCAAAATCTTTCGTAGGGCATCCTCCATTGCAGCCCGCACTGTTTTCTCAATCGACGTCCAGCTGCCAGTCTTCCTACCCACCAAACTTTTACTGACCACATCGCACAAATGCTGAGCTACTTCTGGAGCCACATTTTTCTTCATTAAGTGGTCTTTCATTCCAGCTAGAGCTTTGTCCAAGTCCTCCTCACTCAAAACTTTGTTTCCAAGAATGTTGCGGAAAAATCCAAAACCGGAGGCAAGCGCTGCAGTCGCTCCGCTCACACTCTCTGGTGTCTTTGAAGAGTCTGTAGTGGCAAGAATTGAGTTAATTTCAGACGAAAGATCTTTCAGAATGAAGTCTCCTGATTTTGTTTTAGATCCCCAGCTTTCCACATTCTCGTCCTCCAATAGCGGATTGTCGCTATATTTGCCCATCGCACTAACATCGCCATTGGCATCGCCGGTTGAAAAATCAAGCGGACCTTCTTCGTCGGAAATGTCACGCGCGGATCCATCAGTATCCCATTTTCTTAACTTCTTGCCAGATTTCTTCGCGGGCACTTCGTCACTACTTGAACCAAACGGCGACTCCCGTCCAACTCTGGTCTTAAGGCCACCTCGACCACCGCGTCGGCCACCGCGCTTGCTCAAATTTGGCGTCTTCACGGCCGTCTTTTCGATTTTGACACCATCACCGATAGTTTCTGAGTTTGTTACCAGCAAAGGACCTTCCGGCGCATCGTCGGACTCTTTGCTACTCGTGAAATTCTCCCGAAAATCTTCATTGGAGGGCACCGCCTCTTCAGCTGCCTTGCGGCCTGCAGCAAGACTCTCCAACTCGGCATATCGCACAGCAAAGTAATCGTCAAACTTGCACACAGGCAGCTTTTCGGGGTCTTTATTCTTCAACTCCTCGCCGTACAGAGTTGTGAACAATTTTTTGACGCTGGAAAGGAGCTCATCTATGAACGAGATCTGAAGAAGAGACTGATACACCGCCTTGTGGTCGTTAACTTAATTGCCGAGTATTGCTACAAATCGCAATTATAAACTTACAACAATAATAATACCAAAATCATTCGCAGTCGTCCATTTCACAGTATACCGGTCCTTTGTAAGCGAACTCCGTTCGCCCGCACTTCTGCGGTCCTCGATGAAGATATCGGTCACCAACGAGTCGACTGTGGCAGCGGGCACAGGCTCATTACATTTCTGCCATAACACGATGCCACCCGTAGTGAACACTGTAAAATAATCAATCATTGTTAAAATCTTCCTGGAAGCTCTGAAGAATCCGATTATCGAAAATGCTGATCGAATCTGTTTTAAGTTACCTGTTTAAATTGTGGCCAACGAGAACGAAGTACAAAAACCTTAGTGTGCGTCCTCACGGGACCTTCCTCACCTAATAATGCAGTCGATTAGGCTCCTATTCGACTGCATCTCGGACCCACACAAAATTCTGGGCCATCTTAGTTTACGAAGGTGCTGAATTTCGTTTGCGCAGGTGATAGATAGCTTTGGTTGTTCTATTTATTGGCGGGAGCATCGCGGGATATATATAGATACAGGCATTATTTGCATCTTGGCTGAATTACTACATTCTATAATGGCGCTACCCAAGCGAATCATTAAGGTTAGTAGTCGCCGTGATAATATCCTGAACTTTTGTCGCGTCTGTGTGACCAGATGCTAGAAGAATCAATTTGCTAATAACGGTAGGAAACGGAACGCTTAGTTAGCGATCCTGTTCCCGGAATTACTGCAGTGCCTCACGAGGACAACTTGCGATACTTTGACGTCACCGTTGATGGTCCTTCACAATCTCCTTATGAAGGTGTGTAATACACGCAATTTAGTAGCATGATCTGAACCCATTTACTGACTTGGTGTTTTTTTAGGTGGTGTCTTTAAGCTCGAGCTATTCCTTCCTGAAGAGTACCCGATGGTTGCTCCTAAGGTCCGGTTTTTGACCAAGATCTATCACCCAAATATTGATAAACTAGGACGTATCTGCCTGGATGTCTTGAAGAGTACGTATTTTTCTGCCGCATCCTGCCTTATAAAATTATGTGGCAGCGCTGACTAGATAATCATTATAGCAAATTGGTCACCAGCATTACAGATCCGTACAATCTTGTTGTCTGTGCAGGCTTTGTTAGGAGCTCCTAATCCTGTGCGTAATCCTAGCTGCATATTGTGCAAATTGCTAACGTTGAGATCACTGTATAGGATGATCCTCTGGCCAATGACGTCGCACAGCGGTGGAAGGAAGATGAAAGAGCCGCCATTAGTACTGGTAAGTTGTTGTTGTGTCCAAAAGAGTGTAAGTGGAGTTGCTGACTGGACATAGCACGAGAATGGACCAAGACTTACGCGCAAGAAGATGCTGCATAAATATGAAGATTTATTACGTATAAATGCCAAATTTTATTTGTAGAGAAAGAAGTAGTTGCAGATCATATGAGTAGACAGGAAAATGCCAGCCGCACCCGGTCAGAGTTGGCATCGTGATGGAATGTTGAAAGACAATGTCATGTTAAGTATGCGATCCACTTTAGTGTACAGCTATCACTGTGCTATTAGCATCTATATGGTACGAGAATCGTGCTAATATTCAGTGAAGTCAGTTAGTTTGAAACTGTTTTGTTATGGTAGTATATATAGCTCGGAGAAGTGGGCGCTATCGTTGTTCTGTTATGTGCTCAATCGACGTTTAGTTGAACTGGTTCGACAATACGAATAATATCTGGTCGCATCGGTATCCCCTCTTTGAGTCCAGAATGTGCCACTGACATCTTGCATGAACGTGTATTATATACAATCGTGCACTATCCATTTAAGCATTTAATCAATTTTTCTCACGTTTGATTTAGCGTACATGATAGAGATACATGTTAATATTTTACCAAAAGAGCAACGCCGGCCGAAACGTAAGAAAACGACTTTTCTTCTCTTTTAAATGCGATAAGTTAAAATTCGCCGATTAAGTAGTGAGCTCCATGATACTACCATTCTTGTTAGCAAATTCACGTATCTTTCGAACTCTTTGAGAGTAACAAAATGCCAGAATGTTGTACGCACCTGCTCACAATATCGAAGTTGTTTTGTCGTAAGGCTTTGATCGCCTTTGCCCGTGACACACCAGCTTGGGTCATAACAAGCTCTATGTCCTTTTGCTCCATGCCAGAGTCATCCACGTCGGCTTCCTCCTCTTCCTGAGCCGGAGCCTCTGCTTCCTTCTCTTTGCCCTTTCCTTTGTCTTCGGGGGCGGCCTCGACAGCGGCCGCCTGGGACGCGGCCTCAGCAGCCTGCAATTGCTGGGCAATATTCGCTTGAGCGGAGGCGCTCAAGTCCTCGATCTTGGCCTCGCCGAAAACGATGTAGACACCTGATGAGGCGGATCTGTAGACATCTGGGTTCGAGACAACGAACAGTATGTTCTTAGAACGGCGAAGAGTAACACGGGTGATTCCAGGCACCTGCTTCAGGCCCAGCTTAATGACGGCCTTGCGCGCCTTCTTCTCGTTGCGGGAATAGACGGCGACAGAAGCACCAGGGGGGATGGTGCCGTCCTCGGCAGTCGGAGCCTCGTCGCCTGACGAAGACGATACGTCGTCCTCCAGGGTTGCATCGTGAGAGTGAACGTGCTCCTCCGGTAAGTCAGTTATTTCTTCAATCTTTGCGGACATTGTTTAATTGATACTGGTTTGACTGAATCGTTAAATCTTGAACTTCTAGCCGTGCAAGATGGCGATTGGGAGACTCGGGTCCGTTGTAGGGTTTAAGCTGGCGGATTGATATTACCAGTTGTGCAAGCGAGTAGGGTAAGCAAGCAGTCACGGGCTTTGCTCGCCATTCTCGGACAGAATTACACAACTATTGTACAGCCAGCGCGATTATTCCGTATGCGTTAAAAGTAGTGGCTCTAGAGGACCAGCGATATGCTCCCCTGAAATGGCCTGGGTAAGGGTGCAAATGGCTCGGAAAGCTCAATTCCGTGCTGGCGGAAGTGGGTTTTGGTGAAGAGTGTATTCATACCAAGAAGACAATGGTAAGTGCGAATGCGACAAGCCCATTTAACCAATAGCAAGAGGTATAGAAATACATGAAAACTAACGTGAAAAAAAATAACCGTATCCATACAACAACAATACGCACGAACGCCGGTGTCCAAAGCAAAACATAAGAGGAGATATAGGCCAAAATATACAAATCAAACCATTTCAGCCGAGGTACCGCTATCTGTGTACTTTAAAAATAACAATGCCAGAATCTGCGCGATGAAAAGAAATAGCATTTAAATATATGCCACTGTATCAATCAATTCCTGGTGACCCATTTATTTATAGGGTGAAAAAAGCGGTTCCGCTGCCAATAGTAGCTGAAGATGGCCCTTTAGGAGGGAGTTCATTCGATGGAGATGTGGCTGGCGAGCTAAAATTGACATCAATGTTCTCACATGATACATCTGCATGATGTTAGCCTCTGCGAATGAACCCTGGAGCGCTATAGAAATAAAACATACCGGACAGCTGTGCTAATGCCGTCATGTATCGGCGAACAAATGCGTCAGTGCGGTGTAGGTCGATTTCGAGTTTCTTTTTCCTTTCTTCAAATTTGCGAATTTCTGTGAAACATCAGTATCGCCATTTCAATAAGCTTCCAGGATGACAGATCCGGTACTGACCAGTCGGGTCATTCCGTATGCTCTCGGTCAGATTCTGGAACTCCACATTCTCTTTAACTATCGACCGACGTATCTCCGAAGATCTCCGCATAGACTTGCGCAATGTGGCAACCAGATACTTCATCTGCTCGGCATCAGGAAGGGCAGAGAGGTCGAAACCCGACATGGTTCGCGTGAGCTTGTGAGAAGAATGATGATGCGACCTGGCGGGGACGACAGTGTCGCCCGTGATATCGAGCTGACTGCCACTTGGAAAGGCCTCGCTCATTGTTAAGAGTGCACAGGACGATATGCTGGATACAAAGGACCCTGATGGACTTAAATAATAATTGGAACTGCTTGGTGAAGCTCCACTTAAGATGTTGGCGATGGCGATGCACTTACACGCGTGGCCGCTCGCTCGTCCCATTGCTGCATCCGCATGGGCCACTTCATTCACCCCACGACGATACCCTAACCCAATCGCTATCTTCTTTTGTGTACGGCCTACAAATTTCTTAAATGAATCAATATATAAGTTAGGCATACACAAATATGCAATCTGACTCTTTCTGTTCGATCTGATTACAGAACATGAAGAGATCTAATAAATGGCTGGCAGTAAAGACTGTCGCCATGCTAATGCGGTCGAAGTAGCAACGAGGCAACCTTTGTTACTGCGAGCGAGTATATGTATCGCTCAGCATCTAGACACTCAAGGGTTTTTCTTGGTATGCACAGAAATGTATGCTGCTGCGGTGCCAGAGTGTCGGGAATATATGAAAGCTCTGATTTTGACACGCGCACACGTAGTATGAGGGACTAAAATAGGACATTACTAGACTCTGTTACCTTTTTATTTCACATGATCCAACACGACACTAGCTGCACTCGTTATTTCACTTGTAGGCCTTACACATATGTGAACTCCATGAGACTACCACCGACAAAGATCCGAATAATAGTTACAAATCATTTACAATACGTATGAAAAAAACAAAATACAAAAACCCATGCGACGTATGACGAATGCGACCGACGACAAATGAAAGTAAAACCATGAATTGGGCCGACCAGATCTTAGATCTCGTCTAAATAGTATGGCTTATCAGAAATCTTTTCTCTTAAATTTCAAGGCAAATTCGGTACATACCAATATCGAATTCGAAGTTGCATTCCTCGTCACCCTCGTGACCATATGTATCGGTCTCATTAATCTTAGCCGTCTCCGGCTGTGGCCAATCTCGTCAGATTACATCAAATTCACAATATCACGCTAATTAAATGACATACCAGCTCGCCGTAGTTCTTCAAACTTCGCGCTTCATCGGCATTGTACTTCAGGATAACGTCTCCCTGGTTATCCTGGAACTCTCTGAGTGACAACAGGATAATATCACCCTGATTGATCCAGACCTAAACCACTAAATTAACAATATGGCCCGTACAAAACAAGAGACGTGCGTACTTTCTTACGCAGCTTTCCTCGAATGTGAGCAAGCCGCTTCTCACCGTCGAAGCATAATGCCTCCAGACGACCGTTTCCAAGCATTTTCACGACCTGGGCGTATTCTGTTTTGTTGCAGCATTCCTGATTAGCTTTCTACTTCTGCTAGTATAAATATTCGCATTCACAGCATTTCCACTTTCACTCGCCACCGCGGCGATCAGCCGACAGAGTATTGATAGAGATTAGATAGTTACCTTGTCCATCCTCTTTGAAAACAAGTTCTCGCTTCTCGTCGTCATTCTCATTTTTTCCTCTCCGACGATTCTAATATATTCTGATTAGTTTATTACTCTTGTTGACCAGAATAGTGTGGCATCGTGAAACTTGAGAGCCAAGGTCGTGTGCTGCATAGTAGCTACTATAAATCAGACTTACTTTGCCACCCTACATCACAAATGTTAGCAATTATTTCTGAAATCACAGGCGAAAAAATTGTCGACTTCTTGACGGAATCAATACGCACTTTTCCTTTATTCTTGGGCATGATTACGAACTTCCCACGGCTTTAGTTAAACTAATCTGTCGTTTTGATATGACTGAAAGTCACTCCCTATGCAGAATCCCAGTTGTCAAATTCACAACCTTCTCTGCAATGATTTTGAATAATCTGACGAGCGAGTATAAAGATTGGGGTCAAATGTGAGGTTCTTGACGAGGCGAAACGCATTGCCGATTTCCAAAAAAATTGCACGGATTCGCCGTCACGGGATGACGTGTACGCCAGCCAAGCGCGTGGACAGGTACTGACGCGGACATTTCAGCATGACCTTGTGGACAGCGCGATACTCATCTGTCACAAACAACAACTCTTGGAAGACGACTCTTCTAGTTAGATATTTGCAATCTCAGGCGTTGAATAGAGACACATAAAATGTTCCACCAGTCACATCGGCCTCCATCATCGCCACCGCTTCATCATCCCATCCCGCAGCATCCCATTCCGCCCATGCGATCCCCCCCTCCAGTGCAGCAGCCGGTGAATACCAATCCATACATACCACGGACAGGAGCTTCTGGATATGGCGACGGAGGTGCAGAACAGGGTCGATACGGAAACCTGTTCAATGACGCCACTGCACAGGTTGGCCTCCAAGTCGGCCGAAACGCTATGCTTGCGGGGCAAGAATACGTCGAACAGAATTTCGGGAAATACTTCTCGATGTCTATGCCTACATTAAAAAGTTACTTTAATGTTTCCAATAGCTATGTTTTACGGAAGCTGTTTTTGGTACTCTTTCCTTGGAGGCACAAGGTACGTTGACGAATTCAGAAAGTTCGCAAAATACTGACGTCGGCAGCCATGGGCCAGACAAATGAAACGATCAGAGGTTTCGGGAACTGTTGAAGGATTCAAGGACCCCAGGGATGATGTCAATGCGCCGGATATGTATATTCCAGGTTAGTCATGTCGTAACCTCTCTTGTGCGTGATCGCTGACTCGAATTGGATTAAGTTATGGCGTTTACCACATACATCCTATTATCGTCCATTCTAGCCGGTATCCATGGTGTTTATCACCCGGAAATCCTTGGTTATATCGCGTCAATGGCATTTGCTATAGTAATTTTTGAAATTCTCGGCTTGAAACTGGGATGCTACCTTCTGAGCATTTCAAACGATTCCCAGTTAATGGACTTGGTCGCATACAGCGGTTACAAATTTATTGGGTAAATTGCCTATTAAGTTTATTACAATGATAGCAGTGCTAAGGAATGGTAGTGTTATTCTAACTATGATTGCCGGCACTCTTATTCCGGGCCTCCTAATAAAGTATATCGTATTTCTGTACACATTCTCAGCGAACGCCTTCTTTTTGGTATGTGCAAATTTGGCAGCGGTTTACTATCGTTACTATCGAAAGAGTGCTAATTGATACGTTATAGCTGCGTTCCTTGAGGTACGTTGTCCTACCCGAGTCAACCGTTAATGCGGCGACATCGATGACCACGACTCAGCGCCAACGACAAAGGCGAATTCAGTTCCTGTTTGCCTATAGCTTTATGTGCCAGTTTGTATTGATGTGGCTGCTTGTCAAGAGTTAATTGATTTGAGGCAATGAGATGGTTGGAGTTGAGTGCCCGTTCTCTGTCTTTTATTTCAGACCCTATAGAGCATGTGATTTCACAAACGATGAAAAGATGAAAACTAGTTTATCACCCGTGCTTGTATAATAAATTGTATAAATCTCCTAATTCGCGAATGTACTCTCTGACGGCATTAGATTCGCAATGCATTGAGTGCTGTCTTGTGTCTTGTAGGAATGGCCGCACGTTGAGCGGCGTTTGGTGAGCCTTTCCGCACACTCAGTCCACGGTTAGACGACAAAATTCGAATGCGTCTATTCCACACTAAAATTGACAAATTCGTAGTCATAGGCTCATAGCTTGTAACCAGGCGCGAAATGCATTTGAACCTGTAGTAACGATTGCTGGCGTCGACGGAGGTGGCGTCGACGGAGGTATTGCTGCAGTCAAGAGTAGGACATCCATGCATGTTCGCTTATATACTGATCGTCACTCCCACATCACACCAATCTTACCAACCTTTTCTCGATACGCGCTTTGCATCAGTTGAAAATTCCATTTCCCCGAGCAATGGCATACCCAACGCCTCTCTGCGCTGTCCCACGTCAACTCAGTCCCACCGTCTCGATCCTTTCGACCCCCTTCAAGCGAGCGGGTCTATTTCAAATCGGTGCGCGTTCGACGTTCGTATCTCTACCTGCATCGAACTCTGTCGTCGTTATCGCCCCGGTTCCGTACGGAGACGAGTCAGCTGCAATTATTGGTACTCGTGATGTCAAATTCCTTATCGCGCCAGATTTTGAACATCATATGGCATTGAAATCCTGGAAGGAGAAGTACCCGTCCGCTAAAATCATTGGTGTCGAAGGACTGAGGAAACGCAAAGCTCCACAAGGCGTACATGTTGATTACGAAATCAGCCTTGCTAATAAAGTCATATCACCAAGCGAAGAAGGAATCGACGACCCCGAAGTCAACGAAGTATTCAAGTTCGTGTATTTTCCTAGTCACCAAAATAAGGAGCTCATCACGTACCATATCCCGACTAAAACTCTTATCGAGGCCGATTTGATGTTCAATCTTCCGGCCTTGGAACAATACTCAAAGTGTCCCACCAATCCGCTTTCCGGTTTTACTAGACTTTTCAATGTTTTGCACCCGGACTCGGGTTGGCACAGGTGGTTGGTCAAAAATGTGCTGAGTGATAAGGCGGCAGCCAAGATGGGCCTTAACGCGATTCAATCCCTAGACTACGAGACCATCATTCCATGCCACGGTGAAGTGATCACTTCGGATGGCAAAGGCAAATTTGATACTCTGTTTTCAGGCCTTATGTGATCTCCGTGATTGAGCAACGGAACTGTTAAATTATTATAGTTGTCATTCGTTTCGGCGGCGTCGTGTTTGTTTGAAATACTAAGTAATATATATAATTGAATCAAGTAATACATTGTAGAATTCATCCTTCCACATTGAGAGGAGAGGAATCAGCTGGTTCGTGATTGAATAGCTAGGTGCATATTACAATTTCGTCCTAGGGAGGAGAACTGGCATCGTAGTGCTGATCACATATTCACTTTTAGCTAATTTCACAAATCACAATATTATTTGTACGTAAATACATTGAGCTAGAAGCAACTTTCTACGTGGTTCTAAACATCGAATCTCAGCATAGCCTCTAGACTAAATTTAAGGTTTACATTCTACGGGTTTAAACCCAATGAGATAACATCAAACAATGCAATTATAACTTTGTTTATCAGCAATGCGTTTGGTGCGTAAAGCGCATATACGTCACAAATCATGGGCTGATCGGCCAGTCGGCCCGCCGGATTAGGTCGGTCGGCCAGTCGGCACTCAAAGCCCCCGACTCCCCGTCGCCTGACGCCCGCCTCCACCAACGGCCCATGTTGAAGATTATATATATAATGTGGTAGGCAAGTCTTTTCCACAGAAATGCTAGATGTCGTTCTACACTGGCATCCCATAATCAGGTCTAATTGGTTATCTTGTTATTATTGCACGCAGAATACTCGATGTCGCAGTCTACAGCTGAAATACTGGCTTCCCGGCCCGCCCTTTTTGGCGACTATCCGGTTACTAAGGACGACATCGCTGGTTGTGTTGTCTGCATTGTCTGCTTTGCCGTCCTTGCGGTTACTAATATGGCTATTCTTCGACGGAATTTGGCCCGCGGGCACAAGTTTATCCCATCCGGTGCCATGTTCGGTCTTTGCATGGCCAGAATCGTCACATTTTCTATGCGGTTGGCATCCGCAATTCATCCGACCAACCTTAATGTCTCAATAGCTGCCAGCATTTTCATCGCAGCAGGCGTGGTCATCCTTTTCGTCTTGAATGTTCTGTTCTCTCAGCGCCTATTTACCGCTCGGCATCCTTCGCGGGCATATGTCGGCTCCCCATTTTACAACATCATGAAGCTCTTCTATATCAGCATTATCGCCTTCCTAATTGTGCTCATCGTGACATCCGGTGTGTACTATCATACTAACGCAACTGTTATGCAAGGAATTGCGCAATTTCGCAAAGTTGCTCTGGTATACTTCACCGTTACAGCGTTTGTGCCTATGCTGATTGTCGGCGCCGCGTACGCGATCCCTCGATCTGAGCAAGACAGGACCTGGCCGGTCCACTATGCGCATTGGATAGATAGTTACTCGGGACTGTATTTCCCGGATCCTCGGAAATTGCCTTCAGCAGTTGAATTTTATGCAGAAATACCCGAAGGAGAGACCAGGACTCCGGTGCATGTTATTCCACCACCAGACAGAGGTGCGCGAAAGGGTTCAATTTTTCTTGTCCTCTTCGCGTCCGTTATTCTTACGTTTGGCACTGCCGTGCGTACTGCCGCCACTTTTGGGCACGCAGTCGAGATTCACAAGCCCTGGTACGATTACCGGGTGACGATGTACATGTGCATCGCTCTCGTGGAACTAATGGTTGAGATTTCGTGGATTATCGGCAGAGTTGATTTGCTATTCTATATTCCCGATAACGACAAGTCTTGGAAAAAGTTGGCGAATGCACAAGGCACTGAAAAGTTGCCATCGATGGACGTCGACGAAGAAGCTGAGATGGACACATCTAGGCAACACTCAGGCGAACGGAAGAGCTTTCAGGATTAATGGGCACGGTTTTAGGCTTTTAGATCTGTTGAGGCATGATAGAAGCATATAGATTTGGTCGTGCATGTATATTTCTGGATTCTTTGGGTAATTAGTATAATTTTTTAATAATTCAAATATTACGAATAAGCTACCTCCACTAAACAATTAGGCTTAAATAAGCTGTGTTCAGTGTTCCTCGCTGAAGCACGCGATATTGTGTCTCAGGTTTTGCTATCTATTGTAAACAAGCAAGCGGCCTCGTCCCTCGATCGTTTCAAAGGTCAGAGGGGGGTCGCTCATGCATACAACACCTCTTTCTTTTCTTGCTTGTTTATCGCTCTTTATAAGACCAATAGCAATGTGGTATACCGTTTCATTTAATATACACACTGGATTGAAAACATGAATATTCTAGCACCCAAAACCTAAAGATCCCCCGTATATGTACCAAAGTTCTAAGTTCGACAATGCACACTTAGCTATCTATCTAACTAAACTAACCGGTCCTCGTCGTCATTCCTTTCTCCTCGCCTTCCACGGGTCGAACGTCTGGCCCAGTCTGGTATTCCTGACTCGGCATTGCCCGCCGTCGACGGGAATGAACTGGAAATAACATAGTCATCTTCGCCTGTCTCGTACGGACTGTGGTACGCATTCCGGTCCTGGAGGGAATAATTCGGCAGTCCCTCATAATTCGTCGGTCGATTTTCTGTCGTCGCGGGAGTTAAATTTCGGACCGCAGGCGTGTTGAATGATTCCTGGACAAAGGTTCGCTGAGACGCCGGCAGCGAGTCCATGCGACTCGGGGTCTGTCGCGCTGCAAAAGAATTTGGATGGATGTCTGACGGGGGCCTATACTCTGGTTCTTGATCAGACTTTGTTACTGCGGACGCGTCAGGTTTGTCGGACGGTTCGAAATTCGGATCTCTGGCGAATTTGACAATATCAAGCTGAGAGTCATCAACGACTTCAAACGCACCATCAGCGATCGTCATTCGCGTGCTACTATAATCCTCACCAAAAGATCTCCCGCGGTATATATCTGACAAGAATGGCTCGGCTGTTTGCTTGACCATCGGCACAATCAACCGCCTGTACAATGCCGGATTTCCAAACTCGACACGCAAGTCGCTATCGGATGGCTTATTGTTACTTTGCCATGTTTGCAACTCATCATTCTGCACGTCCATCATGTCGTACTGCAGAGCTTTATCGAAAGATTGCGAGCAAAATATCTTGAAAGCCACAATTGCGGGTAGAAGAGGTGCCATACCGACTGCGATCTGCCAGCCGCCTTGAGTCCAAGTGACAATAAACATGACCAGGTTTCCCAACAAACAGGCAAAGAGCACGCGGTTGAACAAATAGGGCCAGAACAATCCTCCACTCTCGACCTTCGTGACAAACACGTAGAGGAAGGAATAACGCTTCAAGAACGAATCGATGGTGAAGTAAAACGCCGTGACCAAAAGCACTAGAGGCTGAATAGTGGTGAAAGCGAGCGCGATAGTGACGTAAAATAATAGCCAATTATAGTAGGCGGCATATTCAAACGCTGGAGGAGCAGTCCACCGTATCATTTGTCGGGGAGTGGGCGCAAGGAACCTTCGGGCAAAGGAACGGAATAGCAAGCTATACACTTGCATGAGATCCAGAACCGCACCAAAATTGACGCGAATAATGTACATGACCCAGAAGGACGATACACCAATGATTGAGTTGGAGACTTGCTTCCCGAGATCCAGGGTGATGAATATTTCCTTGGCCGATAATGACGTTCCGGACTTTGAGAGCTGAATCAGCTGCGTTACTGCAGACCACGCCACACCGAATATTGTGAAAATGAAAAGGTTATTGAAGACGAAAAAGATGTACAACTTGTGAAGAGTGTTTCGTTCTCTGTGCGTCTTGGTCATGGCACCTTGCCAGGCGGACATTCGACGCATGATTATGGGAAGTATAAGGAAAATCGCGGAAGTGACTGCGGGTGATATGAAACCTTGGATAAATTGGAACAAGCTTGGATGCCGGTTCATGTATGCGCCAAATGCGTTCCAGAGCTAATCCGTCACGTTAGGTTAAATCAAGAACGAGAGCAAAGGCAGCGCACAACTTACAATCCCGATTCTTGAAATTTGTGATAAGAATGTACCGATAAATGCGTTAGGCGCGATCCACGAAACGCAGAGAATGAAAAATAACAGATTTCCAATATGTTGTTTCTGAAGACGCTCAGGACGAGATAATTCTATGTTATCCCAAAGAATATCTTCTCTACAAGGGCAAGCACGTATGCGAGCAGAACCACGGACACTGTTGGACGCATTTGCTCGAGCAACGATCTGAGCGTCTGAAACTGTAGGATAGGACGCAAAGCCATATGGCATTTCCTTTCGACTGTCGATATTCTTTCGGGCCATTACTATTTTTGCTTCCAGATCTTGAATACGCCTGATGAGGTAGTCAATTGCGTCGACCTTCCCGCCGGAAGGATTTCGATCACTCTTGTCCGGGTGGCACATCGGTCGGGACATGGGGATATTGTCGGGATGTTTGAGATACTTTGACAACACTTTTTCCAGCATGAGCACGAATTTCTCTCGTTTTGCCACCAAGCGGCCAAGGCCAGCGACATTCCTGCCAATAGACACCTGGTCAACCTTGCGCGATTCCTTGGCTGATACTAAAATCGTAGCTAGGCCGGTGTTTGACCGATGTTTCTTGGCAATCTCTGTCACGATTACTGATCGAGCGTGTAAGGACTGTCGGTACTCTGTGGATGCAAAATAACGTTGGCGCAGACTCAACACCTGGCCATAGGTCCGCCACAGGAAGAAACACACGATGCCGTCAAAGACATATGCAAGCACGACATGCGCGATCATAGGATTTCCGGACACCAACGTCGGCGTCATCAACAGGAACGCGTCCGATGCCGAGGCAGTCGAAGCGTCGGGACTGCGGAGTGAGAATGTGACGTTTATGGGTATGGCAACCAAGATTCCTAAAAGAGACAGACAGAGGAAAATGTAGGTGCACATATGCATGAACTTGAGGTAAACGACCATATCAAGTCCCATTATATCCACAAGCTCGTGTTCGGTGAGCTTTCCTATCTGATGCATCCAAGCAAATATGCCAGAGTTCAGTTGCGGCGGCGATATCGTTGATGAGATCGACATCGAATCAGACTGTCTACTCAGACGGGTTTTGGGAGAATATATGACTGTGTTTCGCGGTCGCAGGATGCAAAATAGAGCAAACACGACTGTGGCCGAGCCAAGGGAGGTAAGCAGACCGACCCATACTGCTTTGCCTGTAAATTTTGCCCTGTGCTATGTTTTAGTAATGGAGAAACTGGAGGCCCACGACTTCAAGACATACGAGACGAATGAGTTACTGAGAAGGTCCTGGTAATTGACGGACAGACGTTAGATATCATACATACTTGATGACGGCCAAAATCATCATCATTCGTTTTGTTACTTACCAAGAGGAGCTGGCTCTTGTCTGGTGTGTTGTCACGTATAATTGATGATGCATGCATGTCACTATATCCAGTCTGCAGAGAGTAGTCATATGTTCCAACTGTTTAGTTTAGTGACAGGGACGAAGGAAAGAGGAAGAAAAATAACATTGTGGGCAGTTTGACGCACCCTGACGGGGCGCCGCCGCTGCAGCACTGACCCCCCGAAGCAGCCGAAAGGGGCCGAGAAATTGCGGCAGGAAGTGGCTATCAATAGCGACTTCCCTTGAAATTTAGTATGTGGTTTGCTATTAACAGACACTTTTTGAACAGAGCCGCACAATCCAGGGGCATTGTTCTAATTTCAGACCTGGCTCAGGGTTGGATCTCGCTTAATTTGGGGCGACGACCAGTTTAATAATAATTAAGTGGGTCCTTATTTAAAATGACCAATTCCGTATGTTCATTATACCGACTAATAATAATAATGATAATAGTTGCACACATTTTTAACCGCTAGCGCCAAACGATATATAGAAAAAATTCAAACACGATTGATAAAAGTACATTTACACCATCAATTCATCATACACTTAAGTTGGCTTGACCATAACTGATCTGTTAGCCATCTGGTTGAAAGAGAGTGTGGAGGCTTGCAAATTGGCGATATTCTTTTTCGCTGGATGAGCGACTGCCAAGAAACCGAACAAGCCAGCAGCAGCAGGCATCTTTCTAATCTTCGTCGTCGAGAGCTGCCGCAATCATTTTGCCGGACAGGTATGAGTACTGTTATTCCACATATTAGTAAAAATTTTTGAATGAAAACAAGTCCTTACAATCTTGACCCATGTGGCCTCAATTTGCGGTGTAAAGCTCTAAATGCATTTAGTGTGCGGTGACACAATAAAGACTGAAATTTTTTAAAACCTACCTCACCCAACCTATCCCGCAGGGTCTGAATAAAAATTACGCCCACGAGCTCGAACTAAAATAATTCACGTTAGTAGTGTTTTAGATGATTCCGAGACACTTCCCCGGTTCTTACCTTCTCGGGTTCGATGCCCATAACAAAAGCGTGACGGCGACCCAAGCGCAAGAGTATCTCATCCAAGGCATCGACACTTTCGAGCATGGCGAGGGTAGCCTGAAATATGCCAGAGAGAGCGGCAGATTGCCGACCAATATCGGAGAACATGAATTCCATATCTGGGCGAAGAGCGAACAAGTTCTGGTAGAATTGGTTGAAGAACAGACTTGCAGGCGAACCGGAACTGTAAGAAATGTTATTTGCCGGAGGCTGCCCTATAGCTCTGATGAAGGTTGTTAGAGCTCCATCACCTAGTAGTACGAAAATGGCATATTGAACTCACTCCGTCCATAACTTTTTGACAGCTTTAGCATCCTCAGGCGTAAGGTGAATCTTGATATCTTTGAATCTAGGACGTTTTGGGACGGCGGATGCGATAGAGGTCGCGGCTGATGACGTATCTGACAATGTAGAGATGGCAGAACCGGAGAATGACTTAGTTGTACTGGACGAGCTGCGTTTGGAGGCGTTTGTAGACGGAGAAGTAGGGATAGCAGGTAGCGAAGGAGGACGAATAGTGGAAACTGTCGGCTGGTGTATGTGGGCCTGCTGCGCGCCAAATTGTACAGAGGCCTCTTTCTTCGGCGGCTTGGCCTTTGATTTGAACTTACTGAATATTCCAACCATGGCCGTACTCGACAAGCAATAAGGATACAGGGCAGAACCGGAGAGCGGGTAGGTTTTTACGTTTATATAGGAGAACCGAATTGTCGTCGTAGATGGTGTCCAAGCTCTAGGCTAGGCCGCCTGCAGGTGCACACTTAAATCGATTCGTTCAGCCCAGCCTACCACGCGAAATTGTTTTTTTGCATTGTAGATGACTTGGTTAGGCTGTCACAAGCTAACTTTTATTGAAATCTTTTGTCCAATAAACGACAAATCACAGCGCAAAAGAAAATGGGCAATGCAGGACCGGTACTGTTTGTACTTTGTACTCAGATTGTGCCTGCCGCCGCAGAAGATGCAAAACGTTATCGGACGGACATCATTACATTGCCAGAAGAGGAAAACTTATAAAACTCAAATCAAATCAACTGCACAAGGCTACGTGACACCACAGCACACATGGCTACGAAACCTGATTTTCCCGGCGATGTTCTGGCATCCGGTAACGAATTATTTCCCTTGCCCCCCCAAAAAAAAAGTCCTGATATGGTATCAACTCAGTTAAAAACATAGGACTGCTCATCACGCCACGCAAGCTGTGGTAGGCGCAAGCAGGCGTAGAGGGAACTGTCTGAGGTACTGAGATCCTTGAATGCAGGGATAGCGATAAATTTTGGCCCCTTACTTCTGGAGCCGAGTAAAGTTGGCCCGGCCGTTGGAGTGGCGGGCTGCGGTGCTCAAGCCCACACGAACTACCTTTCTCTCCGATAATTAGAAATTGCCATTTCGAATAAATTACCTGCTGACTCTGGCGGTGCTAGTGGTGTTCAATATAATTAATGTTCGCGTTTAACTTGCGATATTATTCATATATTTCACCGTAATATCCCTCTCTCATGACCTGTCACAACGGCATTATTGTACTAAGCTCAATTGGGCCAGCCTTATCTCAGCTTTTCTAGCTAACGAAGACAGTGAGAGGGGTGGACGTACTGAATGGCGTATGTCTGCCCTTTCCCTCGCTCTTCGCTACCGACTCTAGTTCTCGTTGTCCGTCTGCGATTTGCATATTCAGGATATCCCCGGAGCTAATGACATGCTGTCAGCTCGCCGGAAGGAACAAGCATAACAAGCATGACGCCGTTTGTGGACATGGCAGGCCTTTAAGGGTAGTTAAGTTGATGAAGCTCGTTCAGGAATTTCTTAATGCGAACGCATTCGTGGCCTGGTTGGCTGGTTTTCTGCTCTGTGCTGCTTCTCTTTTCTTCTGCCGCTTTCATTTCAAGAGGAGGAGGAATTCTGGGGCTAGAAATGAGAAGGAAGAATAGAATTCCTACGAAGTGGGAACCAAAGGATGAAGAGAAGTGTTGCTGAGTTTGTTCATATTATCAGGTGGCAGCTCTAGGGCCCCAAGCTGAGGCCTTGTGTGTACAAGTCGTGGCAAAGGACCCGTACTCCAAGGCAAGATGATTAACACCTAAGTAGGTGGCTACACCCAATATCTTCAGAAGACTCGTTGGTAAGACTTGTAAAGGTATTCCTCGCTATCTCCCAAATCCCTCTGTCCATTCTGGTCAACAGTCCGAGCCGACTCATACATGACGGCGTACCAAGCACAGAAGCAACTAGATCGACATAAAGAACTATGCAGAACTGCAGCCATTACCGGGGAGAATTTCCCCCATCTTCGTTCCCGTACCAGCAGCACTAGTCTGCAACCATCCCCGGTAGATTGTTCGGTAGTGGCGCATGTTTGTGTGCTACTTTTCTGGTTGTCAGAAGTTGGGAGATACAAGACGGACCTAAGAAGGCATCAAAGGGAGCAACGTCGGTCTCGATCCCTGCTGTTCTAGGCCATCTCTATCGCTACTAGTTGGGGTATTCTGTAGACTCGCGCTGCGGTTAATTTCCCTTGCCGCTTTTGCTTTTGGTACTTTGCTGTTATCTTTGAAGGGCAATTCCTGAAACTTGTAATATAGATCGAGCAGATTCATATGACCATGACCATTACAGTACTATATCATGATATCAATTTTATAATACGAGCTTATTTTTACCAGGGATTGTTTCCGCCATCATACTGGTTCCTCCACCCAGGCTTGTCCCACCCCTTGATTAGGATATTGAGGAACTGCCCATTCTGTTCCTTCCCTGCACCCATAATCCTCTCCAGCGAAGCCTTAGCGCCTTGCTCAACAGGTAAATCCGCCACCTCGCCACCCATATCGGTGCGAAGCCACTAAACATCAATATCAGTAGTCTGTGTGGTGAAGAGGGGCAAGTGTGTACATACGCCTGGGCTGAGTGCAAAGAATGCGAAACCTTCTTTCTCGTAATCGAGGGCGTACTGGACTGTCAGGGAGTTCAAGGCTGCTTTAGTGACCTTGTAGGCTGGGACTGGCATCGGATGGAAAGAGCGAGCTAGTGCGATGGAGCCCACGGTGGTTGAGCTTGGATCTTGTTAGAGTTGAGAATGGAAGGGGTTTAGCGGGTGGAGTATCGTCTTACATGTTGGCGACTTTCTTCTGAGTGCCTTTCTGTAGGAGTGGGATGAATGTTCTAGTCACCCAGTGGACGCCAAGAACATTGGTTGTGAAGCTTTCTGTGAGATTATCCCTGGGTGTTTTAGTGATTTGCCAAACGCGTTTATAATGAATACTCACATTGTATTCACTCCGTTGGGCGAGTATTGCAATATCCCGGCATTGTTGATCAAGACATCTAGTCCCTTGCCGTCCAACTTGGCTTCCACTTCCGCCGCTGCTTGCTTTATAGATGCTTCGTCGGCAACATCGAGTTTAATAACAACGACTTGGCCAGATGACTTTTTGGCGAGCTCCTCTAGTTCGGGGGCATATCCTCGTGCAGTTGCAAAGACTCTGCTGACCTCTGAGGCGGGGAAGGAAGCAAGTTGGCGGGCCAGTTCTAGTCCGAGGCCTCTGGAAGCTCCAGTGACAAGATATGAAGCCATTGTGAAGCTTGAAGGGTAGATGGCGCTGTAAAGAA
Organism: Lipomyces yamadae; assembly: GCA_030556285.1. Lineage (NCBI taxonomy): Eukaryota > Fungi > Ascomycota > Lipomycetes > Lipomycetales > Lipomycetaceae > Lipomyces > Lipomyces yamadae. Next base: position 32,188 of record JAKTPU010000060.1, on the reverse strand, counting down.
TTATGAGTTGGTCTGTAAGGGCGGTATAGGACTGCGCGAGACATTCTTATAACTTTACGACTCGAAATCCTTGGGCGCCCGCTGACAAACCAATATTCGGACTTGCAATGACAAATCAATAACTAATTATTTTAAAGGATTTATTTTACGGCTTTAAATAAAATAACTATTGATTTGTCGTTGTGAGTAAGTCCGCATCAAGATCGGAGACGGAGTTCCGTATCATAAAATAAAATAACTATTGATTTGTCGTTGTGAGTAAGTCCGCATCAAGATCGGAGACGGAGTTCCGTATCACTAACTTACTTCAGCCGATTTATAACATAATATGACGTCATGTGACGGTATAGTTAACTATCCATTTGAACTTTCCACAAACGCCATGTCACTTATTTTTTAAGAAAATAAAGAAAAATAGTTAACTAGAAAATCTAATTGCCTATAACGTACAAAAAAAAGTAGCTGAAACCTTCCCATTTCTTCCCATTCAGTTGTTGCCTCAGGTTCTCATTTTCGATAAATTCTCACATATCAGCAGGACGATCTCGTCACCAGCGCGGACTTTTGTCTTAACGCATCCCATTGAGCCTCAATATCGGTAATGCTTTGGATAGGTCCAAATATTGTTCACCCTCAACGAGGGCTTAGTGTACTACCCTGTCGAAGCTTAGCTTGAGCAGCGGGATGTCCTGCATTGGTCTGTAATTGTTGAAGTCCGCTGTTCCGCCCGCAGTACGAGTAGGGCTTACAAGATGCTGGACCATGCGATCTCAACGCTTTAATCATCACCAAGTGCAATTGGTGAAACTTCGGGCGAGTAAACTCGCTCTTTCCCCAGAAGCGAGTAGGTAGCTACGATTCTGTTTTAATCAAGGGGTTTGTAGTTCGACAGAAAAGTTTGTTTTGTGCAAAGAGCACTGCTGATTGGGTCTCGTACCACAGCCGCACGCTGCCGTCACATGAACGCCCACATTTGCGGCCGTCGTCCAAATAATCATCCGACAAACACATTCGATCCCCATCCCTGGCAGCTCATCGAGTAGTGGTCATGTCCATCTCGTTACCATGGTAAAGCCCGAAGGCACCCAATTACAAGACCCTTCCCCATCAACGGCTCCGTCTGTCAAACGTGCGCGCTGGGCCCTGACTGTCACTCCCGTTCCCAAGAGCCAGAAACCGCCAGGCGAGCTGCTCACGCTCGAGGAAAAGAAAGCTAATCATATTGTGTCTGAGCAGAAGCGGCGGCAGGCAATACGCGAAGGCTTTGACAGGCTTACCGAAGTCGTTCCTGGTCTCACCCGCAGTCAGGGTCGCAGTGAGGCCATCGTTCTGCAAAAAAGTAACCCTTGTCGATCGAAATCTGCTGCGTTGTAAAAGAATGATTACTAATCTGCTCCTGTATATAGCTCTTGCTTTTTTGAAAGGTGAACTTGAAGAGCATCGAAATCTCGTCCAGCGGATTGCAGAACTTGGTGGTGTGATCCCGCCTGATCTGGAGCAACAGCATTTGAACGAATATGAACAAAATGTCGACGATGGTCCCTCGGAAGTGGACGACGATCAAGGGGTCTCCCCTGCCTAGCACTGATTGGCTTCATATATGAAGTCATATTGTACATATTTTAAAAAAGAAGGATCACAGGCGTTATCAGTGGGTTTTGTTTGGCTTGTCTTTCCGTTTTAGTCGCCGATTAGACTGTTACGTGGTAATTAGTTAATTTGATTGACTGCGAAGTGGCCTCCTCCACTCTACCGTATCATTACAAACACAAATTATAGTACAAGGGACGCCATATACACAAGCACCAACACGGCAAACACCGCCAGCAGCATCAAAGCCAGCACTATTGTGACAGCACCAAATTTATAAACGTACAATTCCTTCAATTGGTCGAGATAGAACAGCATCACCTTACCCGTCAGCTTCGACTCGCCCACTGTTCGCACTCCGAACGCAAAGGGTACCTCCGCAATCGAGGAAGACGGAATTTGGGCCTTGATAAGAAGATCGAGCGCGATCTTAAATCCTTGAGCGTTCACATTGTTCGCCTTGATAAACTGTATTTCATTAAATTCCTTTGATCCACATCAATATACGCGAAATGTGCCTACGTACATAATCCTTTTGTATTCCAAAGAACCCGCTCATGGGATCGCTGACTGTCGTAAGAGGGCGCGCAAGCATTCGAGCGCCAGCGGAAATAATGCGTCTGATCAATGGCCAGTCCTTATCCATCGATACCTCTGGTGAGTATCTAGTTCCCAAAACAAACGCATTTGCCTTCAATGCATGAAAAAAGGCCGGTACACGTTCAGGCGGATGCTACGGCCGTAAGTTTTCCTTATCAACTCTTAAGGCAAAAAAATTACTGAACTTACCTGGAGATCCGCATCCATGCATACCAAATACTTGCCATGCGCATCTGTAAAGCCCCTAACAACGGCAGAACTCAAACCTCGCTCCTTCGTGCGCACAATGATATCAACATTGTACCCTTCCGTCTTGAGTTTCTCGACCTCTTCGACAGACCCGTCCCTGCTGTTATCGTCCACGAATATGAGCTCCGTGTTCTTTGGTTCATCTAGCGCTGCGAATAGACGAGTTGTTAGGGGACGGATATTATCCCGCTCGTGATATGCAGGAACAATAATGGAGAAGTCGACCATTTTATTGATGTTAAAAGATTGTTGTGAGCAGAAGTTCAAACAAGGCCAGGGTCGCCGAAAGGGGGCCCGGGGACCACAGAAGAAGCTCTCCAAGACGCGGCTTGTGCGGCTCACATCCCAAGGTCCCATGCTACGACCCGCTCGTTACCATTAGAATGGTTGCTCGTACTATCCCGATTGCTCTGTGTGGGATGGGCATTTTACACGGCCTACTGTCTGTCTTCTCCCGCCCCTTGATAACTCGCTCGGCAACCTTTGCTACGCAATACTGCTCTCAGTGTCAGACCATGCAGCGAGAGAGGTTAGCATTAGAGTCGTCTTTATGGCTGCCTAAAATTTTCTCGAAGTGTCAATAACCGTCTCTAATAAAATCTCATGCATTAAGTTATGTTAACATGTTCTAAACCATATGCATCAAGGAGCAGCAGCAGCTTCTGCACCCATTGCAGGAGCAGTGCTATTCGAGCGCCTTTTTTTCAAACGGCGCTCTGTTTCAATAAACACTCTAATACCCACATCGACACCTTTCCATGGATCCTCTTCATCTTGCTTGATTTCCTCCTCGCTCGCTCTCAAATGTTTACCCTCTGGTGCGACCTGGTCGCGCGGGTTCGGTCCAAAGTCCTCGGGCCACAAGTCAAACCGGCCCGCGTCTACCAACGCCGCCTTCGCCTTCCTCTTCCGGCGCTGCCAGTCCTCGAAATCCTCACGATATAGCTCCCATACGCAATTTACGCAGCCGCTCATGCAGCAGTTATCAGGCTCTGACGGTCGCGGTGGTACCTTTACGCCTAAAATATCACGATATGTTGACTCTAGTGCCTGTCGTCGCTGCGGTCCGGCTAGTCGAGAACCAAACACGATCTCTGTTGTTGTAAGCATCGCTACTAAAGCCACTTATCCAAGTACTTACTCGCTCTTTCTTGTGCTGTCAGCGGCCTTGCAATGCCGATTCTCTCTGAATGAGGGTCGAACACCGTCTCTTTGCTCGGTGTAGCTGCCGAGGCTCGATCGAGCTTTGCCACTTCTGCCTGCACATCCTCCTTTTCGACTGCGTGCGTTGGATATTTTTTGGACACTACTTTTCATCAGCTCCGTGGGGAGTAGGAAAGAACACCACAGGTGACCTACAATCGTAAAACCTGTACGGATTCAGCCGGCGCGCCGTGATCGTCTGAAACCGTCGCCGACATATCTGAATTCTGCACACTACTTTCCACGACATCTGGGTCGATTTCGTGCAAAAGCTATCCCTGACAATGTTCAAAATTGAAATTCAAAGTTGATGCAGTAGCGCGGCGCAAAAAAACAAAAAATGTACTTTAATCTAGACCATATAGCCCAGATACAGTTTATATACAATCTCTCGACAATCGATAGGTACCGTTTCGGTAACGTAAGAATTGTTTCTAAACAGCCGCATCGATACGCAGCAGAAACTCGTACTTTGGATCACCAGGAACTTGACTTCAACCCTGAAAAGCTTGTATGAAAGAGGCAAGGTTCTGACAACACCACAAAAAGCGGATGTTGCAACTCGCGATTCGATTTGTAAAGGGCCCACTCATGACATCCTGCTAATTGATACGGGGAAAGTGATTAAAAATGCCGCCTGCGAAGAAAGGGCCGAAGCCATTTGAAAGCGGGCTCAGGCGAATCGACCACCAGTCGAAGGTCACGACGTTTTTGCAGGCCAACGCAATCAATCAGAAGAATTACTATACGTACATTTACATTTCATTGTTGCCATTGTCTAAGTCCTTGGGTGACAAAATGTGGTTGACCATGACATAGGGAATATCTGAAGCGGGACGACCAAGCAATGATCTTACGACAGTTGGCGGAGGATTTGGCGCGCGCAAAGGAGCCAAAGGAAAAGGAAGACCTTAAACACAATGAAGACGAGATGGACATTGACGACAAAGATGAGCAAGAAGAGGTATTATCTGACAGTAACGTATCACTAGTTCCTAGTTCATGGTCTTACGATATAAACAGGAGGCTTACGGATCAAAAGTGATCGTGATCCACCCGGGCTCGCGGAATATAAGAATAGGCCTCGCTTCTGATACGTATCCTACCACTATACCGAACGTGATCGCACATAAAATGTCGCCAGTTGAGGTTGAGCAAGCGAATAATGCGAGTCCGCCATTTAAATCGAGTTCGGATGAAGATGTGAGTAGTGATTCTTCGTCAATCTGTAACTGAATAGGCGGTAATCGCGAGATAGTTCCTACACGTCAAGAAACTATTATCTCAGGATTTTAAAGAGCGAATGAGATTTTACAAACGGAGAGTTGCCAGCAACTCTCATGATTCGGTTCTATCATACAACAAGCGTGCAACTCCCGAGGATATCCCGGACCATAACGATCCTTATCGGATAGAGTGGACAGATGTCTCCGCTGCTCCTAATATCATTGTTGGAGAGAAAGTAGGCTTGGCGGTATCGGATGAGCTAGACGGAACAATATCTAACGTGTCGCAGGCCCTAAAAATTCCACCGTTGTCAAACCCTCGTTATAAACTTCGCTGGCCGATAAAATGCGGTTACTTCAATGAGACTGATTATAAGTCCACTCGTCAATTAATTGGCGACCTATCCATTATTTTAGAGCATGCAATTAGCACCGAACTCAACATTCCAAAGAAAGACCTTCCGTCGTACTCAGCCGTTCTCGTCATATCCGATCTATACGACAAAGTCCAAGTAACGGAGTTGATTGATATGCTGTTCCGGGAACTTCAATTTTCGAAAGTAGGTATAATCCAAGAATCGGTCGCTGCCACATTCGGCGCTGGCATATCTTCGGCGTGTGTGGTAGATGTCGGCGCTCAAAAGACGACGATATCATGCGTTGATGAAGGCCTATGCGTTGTTGACTCAAGGTATTTCTTTACACGAACGCGAATGGGACACATGCACTAACTTGTCAGGGTCTACTTGCCGTACGGTGGGGATGACATCACGCTCATTCTCGCAAAACTGCTCGAATTATCACAATTTCCGTACAAAGAATTGAATCTTAATTATCAATATGACTGGGCATTAATGGAAGAGATAAAATCCAAATTCGCCACGACAAATGATGCCGAAGTCACAGTACAGCTATACAACTTTTATCAACGGACACCAGGAAGGTCCGCCCGGAAGTACTCCTTCAAGACGTTTGATGAGGTCATGCTTTCTCCCATGGTATCTATTCACGTAACGATTTCTTTCCTGTCAATTACTAATGTTGCAAGTCATATTTCTTCCCAGATATATTTGAGAACGAGAATAAGTTGAAAGACAGACATACTTTGTTTGAGCGATCTAATGATATCTACGACTCAACTTACAACGATCCTTATGTAAGTCAATTTACTGTGGTTCTTCTATATATTACTTACAGAGCCAAATAGTCTGAGGCGCAAATAAGTCTATATGCACAATATGTCCCAAGCGTAGACGCAAATTTGACACTGTTACAGCAGCAACAGCCAGCGTCAGCGACAACGCCGCGTGCATCCACGAAGTCCAACTCACTCGCGCACCTTCAGGATGAGACGCCGACGTCGTCAGCGGCAGGTACACCGGCGCCTGAGGTGGCCCCAGCCGCCATTACAAATCTCTCGGCAGCAGCAGCGTCACTTACTGCCGCGACAGGTGTCGCCGGAGCATTGGCTGGCAATGCTGCTACTCGTGCAGCTGCTGGTCCATCGGTCCAAGCTCTATCTCTTGCGCTAATGAACACCCGTGTCGCCCTTCAGGCGCCTTTAGATCACGCTGTGATTCAGAGCATCACCCAAGTCAGCAATGTCGACGAAACTCGCGGCAAACGCATGTACGAAAACATTATCCTGGTTGGGGGCGGTGCCGCCAATATCCCAGCTTTCAACCGTCTCCTGGAAGATCGCGTGGCGATGTGGAAAGGCTGGGGCACAGGATCTGTCGCAGTTCTGCCCACGCCTAGAGATATGGATCCCATGCTTTTGGTCTGGAAGGGTGCATCCGTCTTTGTGAAGCTAAAGATCGCCAACGAGGTCTGGATTGGATCTCGGGATTGGGATCTGCTAGGAAGCAGGTGCTTGCAATATAAGTGTTTGTTCTTGTATTAGGAATTATAACTAATTGTTAAATAAATAAGTAACACGCCCTCTAAGGGTGTGTTTGGATTACCGTCAATTATTTTTTTTCCACTTATTTTCGACTGATTATTCGCTGCAACCCCATCTAAAAATAAGTGGAAAGCTACACCCTCCACTAAAGCTACACCCCCCAGGTGATATTTGCGGTCCAAATTTACGTTATCCTCATTAATATAAAGGATGAAATTGCATTACTTATGCATACCGTAAAACTCATTTACACCGCTCCGTCGGCGACCTGACGTCGTGGACACTCCAGCTTGATCGTCAAAGACTAGTAGCATGAATATAGCGTGAATTTAAGGCGTAAATATCACCTGAATATCGGCTTATCCGTAAATACCATCATTGAGGTTCGTATAACTACTTCCACAGTTGTTTGATCATCAGTACAAGAGATGCGCCGCGGAACAACATTTACGCGAACGATTTTGATCGCATCACGTGAATCCGTGGACTTAAATAGGAAAGGCGCGGGGTTACCCGGGCAAAGGGGTGTAGCTTTATCCTGAGGGCAAAAAATCAAAAATAGAGGGATATCTTATTTAATAGCCACGAAACTTTTCATAATATCAACGTCCTAACCGTGCGGCGCGGTCCCGGTGACGCAACACGAGCCGAGGCTTCTCCAGCCGCCTCGAGGGTCTGGGGTTGAACCAACAGCTATATAAAACACCCGGGCTTCGGTCCTGGTCAGCCCCATACTCTTCGAATCGTTTTAGTAAATATTGGTTCTGTTTGGAGTACCGGGCTTTTTCGCGACCGGCGCCTGTCTTAGTACGCTGGTAGACTACCAAAATATGACGGCTTTGTCCCCCGACGACACTGCGCCAGTAGAGAAACTTTTGAAGATCGAGCAGCTTGATGTAGATCTTTACAGAAGCGCGGAGCCACTGTACATGGCTAAAGGTGCACGCGGCCTTTATGGCGGAAATGTCATATCGCAATCACTAATAGCGGCGATCAAGACCGTTCCCGCAGAATACAAGGTCCATAGCATGCACTGCTATTTCGTGTTGGCCGTATGTCGACTAAGATGATGTGAGGTATCAGACGGTGTTCTAATATAGCACAGGGTGATCCCACTTTGCCCGTTCTGTACAAGGTCCAGCATGTCCGTGATGGTCACGTATGTGAATAGGTTAATAGAGCCAGATGACTTTTGATTTGTAACATAGAGCTTGGCATAGTCTTTTGTCACGCGAACTGTTCAGGCACGACAGAGAGGAAGATGTATCTTCACTACGACAATATCATTTCAAGTCCCGGAAAAAACGCAGCTATCGCATCAGCCCGATTATCCGGGAGCGTTGCTGCCACAACCTGAGGAGCTGCCTGATTTCACCGCTGTTGTTGAAGAGCTTCATAAGAATGGAATTATCGCAAAAAGCGAGGTTGCGTCTGCCGAACAACTATCGTCTATAATTCCGACAGAAACCCGAGTTGTCATTAGCGGTGAGGCTAGATCGTGCGCAGTAGCGGTGCAGAAGATGGCTGATCCCCTAAGTTCATAGATTATCCTGAGGCCCGGCCAGATCAGAAGAAAAACTACATGTGGGTGCGAGCAAAGGGCAAGATTAAGAATGAAGAAGCACATGCGATGGCGCTGGCATACTTCAGTGACACCGGGCTCCTGGGGACGTCAGCTCGCGTCAACGGAATAAATTCGCAGGATATTGCGATGATGGTCAGCCTCGGTAAGTTTCGCTGCAGCACCAAGTTTTTAAACAAAAAAATTGTGTTAATGGTTAACAACGATATAGATCACAGCATTTACTTTCATGTATGATCCATATCAGCTTATTTTTGCTAATACCAAGCTAAACGTCGTAGGCTCCGTTCAAGGCAGACGAATGGATGCTGTATCAGATGGATGTGAGTCTCACCTATCAACCTAATAGATATGAATTTGTTTCTAAGTACGCTATAGTCGCCATGGACTGGCTCTGGTAGAGGTACGGGTCGCAAGTCGAACGTGGTTGATTCGGTCACTGGTTAATAAATGTAAAGGGCTGGTAATTGGTAAAATTTTCACCCGAGATGGCACTCTTGCTGCGACCATCGTTCAAGAAGTATGCTGTTCGTTTGATACATTATGACTGATCTAACGAATCGTACAGGGTGTTGTCCGGTTTGCTCACACCACGGCGAATACGAAGCCAAAACTATAGATCATAAGAAGTAGGCTGCGTAGCAATGGTTAGGTCAATTGAGACGATTCATTATGTTCAAAGATTTCTGCACGAGATTGATAACATCCTGTTCATGAATTCTATGCATAATTTTCTTCACTTCTTCGTGTTCTGCTGTCTGAAAATGAATGACGGGAACGTCGTACGCCTTTGTCTATTAGCACTCCCTGTGAAATCAACGCATTGTAATACCAATATTGGGTACCGACGTATTTATCGAACCATTCTTGGTTCTCTGGCTTCAGTATATTAATTTCCGAGTATGTAAATGCCGGTAATCCCTTGATTGCCGACGCAATCGATTCTTTGGCTTCGTCGCAAAGGCCACATTGTGGGCGTGAGAATATCGTCATAAGAGGATATTTCTTGGTGGTTTCTGCCAACCAAGATATTATAGTAGATCGCATTGCATTCAAGAAATTCTGTACCCGTTTAGGCGTAATGTTGTTATTTGTTTGAAATCGTTTGCAAACATTATTGGTAGCCTGTTAAATATCCCGTTAAATTTGACATGAAATACCTCCTGAATTTGGTTTAGGTGTGTATATAAGGACACACTACCCTGTGATCAACTTCCACAGTTCTATCAGCCAGGAGGACTGAGAATTAAGGACGCTGATAGATGTAGGAAGGGTTTGCATGTTTTTCGGTGTCTGGTAAATTAGAACAATTACTGCGCTAAGCAATGCATGGGCAATAAGGTAGCAAATATTGTCTTTGACTTCGCATCGGTTCAGTTATATTAACTTGAGATCATATACGGCCTCATCGCGCTAACAAATGGCAGAAATATGGATGAAGACGATAATATGCTCGATCGCTCTGAAGATGAGCGGGAAGACGACGTTATGACCGGTCAAGATTCTGTTTCGGCAGTAGATGAAAACGACAACGACGGTGACGGCGACAACGAAATCGATGTTGACGAAGACGACGATGACGATGACGATGACCGGGACGGCGAGGGCGAAGCAGATGGCGGTGACGACGTAGAAGGTGATGGGGAGCAAGATGGTGAAGGAAACGGCGATGAATATGGGCCGGCACACGCACACTCGCAACAATCGGCGACAGATCGGGTCAAGGACATGTCAGTTGTCCTCGACAGCGAACCTCTGTGGCTATATTCCTACTCGCATTCCAGGCAATTCTCGAAAGATAAGCTTATCGAAGGTTTGGATACATGCTTGTCATACGATATTGCCCCATACGTGGCTGCACCAATGTCTACCTCGATAAATTGCATAGACTTACCACAAAGCATGCGGTGGTTATTCACTGGCGGACAAGATGGATTTATTCGCAAGTTTGATTTTTATCAGTCCGTGAATGGGAAATTACCCTTGACGGTAGCACAAAAACATCCATTCGCCGACACAATCACTAAGGTCTGATATATAATCCGCCATTGTTGTACTGATTGTTAATATATCTGTAGGCTGGTGTGCTAGTATCATATTGGGAAAACGAAGTGCCACTTGAACCAGATCGTATGTGTGCGACTATGTGTATGACTTTTAAGGCTAATGACTTTTCTAACTGCGCAAGTTATTACAGTAACAGGTCCCCCAGAAGAGCATGACATGAAAATATCGCCCGTTTATGCGCTTGCCGTTCAATCACAGTGTCTATGGCTTGTATCTGGGCTAGAGGTATGTCTTGTATAGTTCCATTACTCCAAGATGTAGCGCTAAGTTCTGTCCTTTAGACTGGTGGTATAACCTTACAAACTATAAGACACTCGGAAGGTCACATACACGCGCATCTGCAAAAGCATACATCCACAGTTTCCGTTCTCCGTTTAAATCGCGACGAGACTTCGGTTATAAGTGGAAGTTGGGACAAAAATATAGTTGAGTGGGATCTGAACCAGGGGGATGTCGTACGAGAATTCACTGGTAGCACAGGCCAGATCAGTGTAATCGCATGGAGGCCTGACAGTGTGTCCGCAGTACCGCTGGTGTACGCCCCAGATAAGGCAGAATCAAAGACTGCGCAAGCCAACAATGCCAGTAAAGATGGCAACAAGCTGTTAGAGACAAAGGCAAAGGACGAAGACTCTGACCTTGGCTCATTGTTTGGTGAAGATGAAGACGATGATGATCTGGATAAGATGGCATTGGACTCTCTTGTAAACGATGCAGGAATGGTAGTCGCTATTGAAGGTGACTCAAAAGTCGATGAAACGAACTTTGCGGGCGACGGGACACCCTCCAATGGAGTCACGATAAATGATGGGCAAAATGGAATCTCGAGCGCTCAAAAGGAAGAATCAATTGTCTGCTCGGCTCCCACAGGACCTACCATTTTAGCTGCCATGAACAGTCAACTGCCGGACGGTAGACGAAGTCAGTCAAATAATATCTTCCTTACGGCGTCTATTGACGGAAAAACCCGAATATGGGATAAAAGAATGGCACTGTGTATATCGGAGATCGGTTTGTCAGCAAATGTCCCGCCATGGTGTATGAGTGCTTGTTGGTCGCTTGATGGCAACAACTTGTATATTGGCCGCAGAAATGGAATCGGTAAGTACTTTCATTGTGCGATTGGCTTTCCATCACTAACATGTTTCTAGTCGAGGAGTATTCGGTCCATGCACTTGACAAGCCAGTGCGATCGCTGAAGCTTCCAGGAGGATCCGGTCCTGTCAGCTGTGTGACCCCTATGCCGAATGGAAGACATCTGGTGTGTGCGTCGTTTGATAATATCAGACTATACGACCTAAAAACTTCTGCAGCCGCGGGAAGTATCGCTTCGCTGAAGAATACAGTAACCAGCAAAGTACCGTTCCTCATTGTTCCAGGCCACCACGGTGGCACGATATCGGATATTCTGATCGATCAATCATGTCAATATATGGTCACAGCGGGTGGAAACCGTGGTTGGGAAGGCTCCCCCACGGAAGTCATGTTGGTGTACGAGATAGAAAAAATTGTATAGTTCTTTTGCTGTGAATCAAACTCAGTTGTACGGAGTTGGAATGGATCGTTTGTGAATGCTTTGATTGATTAATGTAAGTAAGCGTCTCTATTGTGTCAAATTCTAGTACAAAATTTGCATCTATCTATAAGACTGGTACAAGTAGAATCTATAGAACCGACTTCGCAATCGGAGTGTACTGATCCCGGAAAACAAAACCATTTGATCGAAGTTCAGTTTGGTGGCGATCAGGGACTATATTATTTCTGATTATTACAATATCTCGTTCCGAAAATTTCAGGTAATTGAGCAAGTACCCTTCGGCACCCCCGTACTCTGTGTTAATAATGTCGATCATTCTGTGCATCGCCTCAAAGCTGAACGATAGTTAAAATAAGGACAGCTGATGCAAAGTATGGCACATACGTTGAGCTCATAATAGTTTCAATAAAATCCGGGCTTTTGCCTACAAAGAGTTCTGATATGCTTGATAGCATGCGAGCATACTCATCCTGAAGGCCAAACTTCGACATTTCATATTCACTATTGCAATGTTAGCGTCCCTCCAAAAATGGAACATATGCCTTATACCGAGCAATATCATCTGGACCGACATCAGCTATCATTAGAATCAAAGCACATATGACACCTGTTCTATCTTTGCCGGCTGTAAAGTATATGATTAATTCATGTTCAGATAAATCAGACTAGTACGTTACCACCAACCAGTGCAATGGATAATAAATGGCTCATCTGGCTTGTCTCTTATGTGGTCTAGGATTGTACGATATGCGTTAATACCGACCTCTAAAAACTCTCTATATACAATCACAAATCCTTCGACGCCCAGAGAGAGTCTTTCCAAGTTCGTCACAATCTCTTCGGGGGACATGTTGCCGTCTACGCCTAGAGGAACGTGGTATCTGTTCAAGCCTTGAATCTCATAAACACCATTCATATGACACTCGTGATGTGACCGCAGATCAAATGACTTTGAAATATTCAGGTCCGTAAGAGCAGCCTTGCCATTCTCTGTGACCCCGTTCATCTGCGCGGCTCTGAAAATGAAACCAGCCCGAACATATCTACCATGCCGAGTTTTCCAGCCGCCCAAATCACGACAATTGAGGACGCCATCAACTGATTTCCAGCGGGTGACGGCGCCCACGTAGTCATTTCTCTCAAGGAAACGCTTGCGCCGTGACTCTGGAGAAATCCAGGTCGCGATGATCTCTACAACTTGGGGATTGTAGGTAACACGTTCGCCAGTCTCCAGGTTTCGAGCGTAGAAGTTGTGGTCGGCTTCGGGAATGAGCTTCAGCGTGTGCCGATTGCCTAACAAATTGGCGTACATTTCCGAGTCATTTACAGAAATATGGGTATCTTTGAGACCGTATACAGTTAGAAATGAAGTCGACTGTGGCAGACGCGAAACATCGTTCATGTTTGGTTTCGCAAGGCTGTAAGTCTCATTCGCTGGAATAAAGATCCGCTGTGTTTTCATATATCGAGCTACATCAGCCCAATGTCCTTTATCTTCCTCCCAGGTCGATGATTGGCGAGCCACACGGTCAAGAATCTGTTCCGCCCGGAATCTGCCGCTACAATTTATGATATTGGGAATGGTGTGATCGAAGCGCACTGCATAGCAGAGTCCCGCCAGGGCCCCTAAAAAGCAGTTAGCTGTTCACGCTCTTCAATAGCAGCAGCCGGGTGTACCTCTCGAATGCCCTACTAGAGCTAGTACATAAAGTTTCCTAACGTCCCTAACATAACAAAGAACGTCCTTGATATCGTGAAAATCTTCGTCTAATGTGCGGCCATTGGGTGACTCTCTTTCGGCAGATTCTCCGCAGCCGCGGAAATCAAACCGAAGCGAATACAATCCCAACCGATTTTCGGCAAGCTTATGAGCCAAAAGTTTCTGATAGCAATAGTTCTTGTGCCCACCGAAGCCATGCATCATAATGACAACGCTAGGTGGGTACGAAGCACAGTTCGGCGTCGTAAGGATGCCAACAATCGCGCCGGACCTTGAAGTGGATGGTAGAGAGAACGATATATCGACCCGTTCCTCAGTAAAATTTGGACCCTCCGGCGGTTCGACTGCCATTTGTGCTAGACTGTCCTCACTTTCAAATTAGCGTACAACTTACACAAATTGCACGCTAATTTTATATCTATAGCGGTAAGTGAGACTTAACATCCAGCCCCAGTTTCGTGGCAATTGAGAGAATTTCCAGAAACCCTTGCCACATAAATCAACCACCGGACGGAAAAGAACATCATGGTTATCTGGATCGCTATATGGCTTGCGCGATTCGGCTCGCGTCGAAACTTAGGGGGGACTTTATACTGAAATCAGGCTATAGATACTTCCGTGTTCTGTCACTGCACCAGTATTGCTAATAATCTCGAGAGAGGAAGATAATTTGAATATACCCAATTTCTCTTTGTAACTTGCTAGTTCAATGTTTTTTTAAGACCGACGCCGCACGCACAGATAAATCCATACATAAAATCAAACCAATCTAATCGCCCAATATAATACAAATGCAGGCCCCAAAATACAAATTAGTTATATTTACACAATCTAAGGTCAGCTGTTATCGGCGCTGGAATTGCTCTGGACATGTTCCAGATGGGGTGCCCTTGGCATTCTTGGTGTCGAGGGCCGATTCCGCGATCTCGATGACCTCGGCGTTGCCGATGAGTACTGGCTTGTGAAGGTTCCACTGGCTTGGCTTCATCAAGAAACCAGTGCCGAAGAGATTATCCATGTGCTCAAGGGCCACACCGGACGTTTCACGAATAACGAAGAAGACGAAAATTGCTATCAAGATGTTGAAGACGCCGAAGAGTAGGAAGGTTCCCCAACCAATGTTCTGTATCGCTATAGGAACGAGACGGGAGATGCAGTAGTTAAATGCCCATTGAGTTGCAAGACCCATCGCTACGCAATACTCGCGAATGCGGTTCGGATAGATCTCAGAGACATAGGTAGAAGGAACGGGGCCCCATGACATGGAGTAGGAAACACAGAATAGGTAAACCATGACAATCATCCCGATCGTGGCGGACGATGGCGAAGCAGCTTTTGTGGCCGGAGGCTTGCTTGCAAGAACAATACCGATAACTATCATCGTAGAGGCCATGGCGATGGCACCAATGAAGAGAGGGAGACGGCGGCCGGCGCGCTCAACGAGGAAGAGGAGAAACAGCATGGAAAAGACAGTTTTGACAATGCCGTAGATACCAGTGGCGAATAGTGAGGATGCAGTACCGGTAAGACCCATCATCGTGAAAAGAAGAGGAGCATAATACGTCAACGCATTTGTGCCGGAGAGCTGCTGACCAACCATGATGATGAAACCAATTATAACCCGAGTCCTGTTTTGAGGAAGGAACATTTCGGACATCGTGGCACCATGCGAAGCACGAAATTCCTCATCAATAGAGAAGCAGATATCCTCGTACTCTTGTCGGAGCTCCGGGTCCTCTGGATGGGTCATCCGGATATAGGACAAGTTATTGAGACCCTTGTCGCGATGTCCGCGCTTTATGAGCCATCGAGGAGACTCCTTAATGAACAGAACACCAATGAACAAAAGCGCACCAGGAACAAGTTGAAGGCCCATGGGAACCTGCGACAGTCAGAATGGTCGCGAAACATTTAAAAGTCAATATCAAGCTTTTACTTACTCTCCACTGGTTATGGCCCTCGGGTGAAAGCGTCTGTAGGGTGCCATAATCGATCCAATAGGAAATCATGATACCAAAGAAGACAGAGAAACCGTATGCCGTTCCTAGTTTACCTCGAATTCTTCGTGGCGCAACCTCGGAAAGATAGGTAGGAGTAAGCATAGAAGCTGCACCGACACCTACACCGGAGATAGCACGGCCGGCGTAGAGAAGTTTGAGATCGCCAACCGGGACGACCTGGAGAACAGCACCAAGGTTGAAGACGAGCGAGGCGAGAGCCATACCCCATAGGCGACCGTAGCGGGCGGTGAAGAAGGCCATGAAGATTGTACCAAAAAAACAGCCCGCCTGCAACGTTGCAACGATGGTACCCTTGATGTTTGCGCTATTGGAACTGTTCAAGCCGAAGTCACGCTCGAACGACGCCATCTGCGTGGCGCTGCCGATGAAGCCTATATCATTCGTCAGGTCGTTTGATCTTAATTAATGGACGCTTCATAATTAGATCTATCCAAATACCTGTATCATAACCATAAAGCAGGCCGCCGACACAGGCAGTTGTTGCGGTGATATAGAGTCTGTAATTGAACACCTTCGTTTCTTTTATATGTGTTGAGCGCGGACGAACGAATGCTGACGAAGTGACGGTAGATGTGGTAGCAGAGGGCTCATATATATTGTCCAGTACATAGTTAGGAAGTTCTCGTGGGGCCGTGGGGTCGTGGGATCCGGAGAGAGCCATTTTCCATAGCTCGAGAAGAGACCTAGCTTTGGGGAAGTCCGGGGCAGAGTTAGTGCCTCGTCTGGTTAGGGTTACCATTGAAAGCCCTAGAACAAGCCGAAAGTTTCCTTACTGGGAAGCGATCGCCGGACTCCTACATCAATTGCCTAAACATCACGACGCTGAATTTCAATTATTTTGATAGTCAGGTGCAACTACTGTCAGAATAATACCTTGTTCTATATTCTAACTTTGCCTCAGAGCCATGTCATATTCAAACCAGAATTTCGGGAGTGGCGGCTCCAACAATCTTCAGTTCTACGCGTCGAATTACGAGATGCCGGCATCGACTAGTTCCGCGGAACCATATTCTCGGGGCGGTGGCATTGGTGGCGGAATTCCGACATTTGGTGGCAGTGGGGGAGTACCGGGAGCTTCAGCTGTGGGTGTGGATGGAATGTCAGCAGCTGCTAGTGGTGAGAGGCTAAGTGGTGGATGGCTGGCGGCTTTTGGCACGGGAGGCTATTCCGATGAGCCACCATTATTAGAAGGTGAATTGATCTCGTTCGTTGGCATACTCTACCGATATATCTAATGCGGCGGATTAGAGTTAGGAATAAATTTCGGGCACATCAAATCGAAGGTTAGTTTTGATATCGATAATTCTTTTGTATCGACCCGCTATTAAACTTATATACAGACTCTTACTGTTCTAAATCCATTAGCAAAAGTGGACCAGAACATCATGGACGACTCCGATCTTGCTGGTCCTATACTATTCTGTCTTCTGCTTGGCACATGTTTGCTATTTTCAGGGAAGGCTCATTTCGGGTATATTTACGGTGTAGCATTATTGGGAACCATATCGCTGCACTTAATAATGAATTTGATGGCAACGACAAGCAGCATTGATTTTATCCGAACGGCCAGTGTCTTGGGCTATTGTCTCTTACCGTTAGTCTGTGCCTCGGCATTCGGAGTGCTAATTTCGATGGAGTAAGTTTCTAACACACTTGGCTGTGACAAGTGCTGATGTGAATTACTAGTAACCTGATTGGCTATTTTATCTCGACTCTGGCCATATTCTGGTGTACGTATTCGTCCTCAGCAATGTTCGTCGCCGTACTTCAGCTTTCAGATATGCGTCCACTAGTTGCCTACCCACTGATGCTTTTCTACAGTGTGTTTGCTGTAATGTCAATTTTTGCAGACAAAGCCTAATTGGCTATGGAAATCATAAGTGTGAAATCTAGTCGCTACCGTTGTTGTATTATAGATTACGTTTTTGTCACGGAGTTATGTATGTTATGTAGGAATAGCTATGTGCACAGATGCGATCTCTAACAACTGGTCATACAATCATGAATGCAACATTTCATCAAAATTAAGTTAATCAACGATCCTCCAAAATCTCACAGCTTTCCAAGATTTTCCTTTATAAATCGCAACTTTTATCTAATCGACATACTGACATACACCGCCTCATTCTTCATCCTTTGATTGTATTGGTGGTACACCCCCTAGAACACTGAACTGACCTCCAGCTCCTGCGAGAAGCATATTAACGCCTCTCGTAGCAGTGTTCTCGATCTTAGTCGGGAGCTCAACGTCTTCACCGGCGGGGCCTTGACCAACTTGATAAGTCTCTCCGAAACCCCATGACCATGCAGAACCCTGCTCTCTGGCCAAAGCAATACTATGGTGACTGCCAGAAGTCACTAACTTGAACTTCGTGTCATCCGCAACAGCAACCTTGGTTGGAATAGGGAGAAATCGCGGATTTCCCCCGGCATCTTTCACTACATTATCAGGAAGCGCATCCCTTTTGATACCAATCTCAGACGAGTCCAGACGTCCAAATGTATATATGTCGCCAGTCGACGACAATACAACGGAATGGTGTTCTCCACCAGCGATGCTAATGATATCTTTGTCCTTGAGCGCGTCCACATACGTGGGAGATGTGACAACGGCACCATCCTCGCCTGCGCCTTCACTGGGTATGCCGCACTGTCCATATTGATTCAGGCCCCATGCCATTACACGATTTGATGTATCAATCGCAAAAGCGTGAAATTCACCAGACGCTATGAATTTGATATTTTTGATACCAAACTCCCTCGGATGAAGCGACTGCATACGTGCACGTTCGACGACGCGACGACCCAGTTGGAACTGCTGGCCATTTCCCCACGAAAAAACCTTGCCATGCGTAGTAAGGGCCATTACATGATCCTTTCCCGCAACAATTTGACACACTGGGTAAGGAATCGGTACTTGGACTGGAGTCAATTGAAACTGGACTTCGTCGCTAAAACCAAGAACCCCTTCATTGCCCTATAATTAAGTTAATAATGGCCCCTCCGAGGAAAACATGAGTGGCTTACTCTAAAGGTACCCCATGCCCAGAGTCGTCCTTCACTGGTAAGTGCCAATGACAAGCTGTCAGACGCAGCGACCTGGACAAAAACTAAATCATCAGGCAAATTCTCCACCAATGCCGGTGTACTCTCCAAAGGATTCAAGTCGCCATCGTCATCATCACTGTCGGCATCCACGTCCCTCAACAAGCCTTCTTCCCCACCTGATGTGTCCCGACCTAGTGCACCATGATCGTTGCAACCCCAGGACCACAGCTTTCCTCTCTTGTCGATCGCAAGTACGTGCGCACCACCGACTGCAAAGTCAACAATCGCAACTCTATCGATTGGCAAGAAAGGGTTAAGCCGCGGCCTCTTGACTTCTTTGTTCTTTGCGTCAGGACCAAGACCAAGCTCAGACATACTACCCGTTCCAAAAACATAGATATTCAGCGGTTCAGTCTTCAATGCTGGGATAGGAACAATGGTTTTGCCAATAGTTTTCTTGAGCTTGTATGGAGGCGCGAAAACTTTCTTCGGCATCAACCTAGCCTTTTTGTAGCCATTTGCCATGGGTTCCAGCTTCTTTAAGTCATTGGTTTCATTCTTATCGTTGTCTGTAAATATTGCTTCAACGATCTGCGTATCCAGTGCGGCATGATTCCGGTGATAATCTGTCGCCGTCTCTTCAACAGGCTTGCGATTTCCGTCAATTTTATCCACACCATCCGGCTCAGTAATTGTCGTGAAAATCGAGTCTGTGGCTGTTGCAAGTGAATCATTTACCGATTTGCTTGTGCTGCTGGCAACAGACGCTATGGAACGACCATGGTTTGAAAGCCGGGCCGCACCCTCGCGGGATCTTGTCTGCCTCTTCTCAGAAACGAGTTCAGTTTCTACCTCTGCATCGGGCGGTTGCTTGCGTTTGCGTCCCGGTGGCATTGCTAGAGATTAGCAGTGGAAGAAGTGGGTCATGAATGGGTCAAGGGATAATAATGAGCTAGCTCGGATGAAGTGCGACAACGAAATTTCGACTCGCGCCGCACGCCGGGGGTGGATGTTGAACTTTTCGTGTCGTGTCTACTTTTACATCTTTACAGAGTCCGCACTCACTTTACTGCTCAGAGAGCAACTCATTGTGGGGAGAACGGTAGGACTCCACTTAATGAATGCTCTTAGAAGCTTGCAGTCTGGCATCTGCGGACAGTTCCTCGACTGATACAGTGCACATCACCTCACCTGCGAGCTAGAAATGGGCTCTGCTTCGAGAACTTCGAGGCTGTCATTCGAATTGTCGGTTATGCTGGCCGCTACAATAAGGATCTGATTTGCATTATAAAAACCCAAAGTAGCATCTATTCCGTGATATTATCCTCGCAAATAACGACCACTCCATGTATGCAATTTATACCACAAACCACGATTTATAACTAAGCAGTCTTCTCCAATGCCTGCATCTGGACCAATTCAGAATACTTCCCGCCTTTGACCAACAGTTCCTGGTGTGTGCCCATTTCACACACGACACCGTTATCAAACACGTAAATTACGTCTGCGTTCTGGATAGTGCTCAATCTGTGCGCAACAGCAATTGTGGTACGACCCTTGGCTGCCTGGTCTAAAGCAGCCTGGACAACTTTCTCGGACTCAGAGTCGAGAGCGGAAGTAGCTTCGTCAAGAAGTAGGACCTTTGGCTTCCGAATGAGGGCACGAGCAATCGCGATGCGTTGCTTTTGGCCTCCGGAGAGAAGGACACCCTTTGAGCCACAGAGTGTGTCGTAGCCATTTGGCAGTGACGCAACAAAATCGTGAATATTAGCCTGCTTGCAAGCCTCAATGACGCTCTCGTCTGTGACATCATCTGGTTGGAGAGAGCCTAGCTTGACATTATCCCGGATAGAACCTGCGTAGAGTACTGGCTCTTGCTGTACCATTGCTAGATGACTTCTGTAAGAGCTGATTTCCAATTTCGAGATATCCTGTCCATCAATCAAAACTTGACCGGCTAAAGGTCTGTAGAACGACTCAATAAGTGCGATGGTAGTACTCTTGCCACATCCAGACATGCCAACCAAAGCTGCATACTGCCCTTTCTTAACCGTGATATTCAGTCCCTTTAGAACCGGAACCTCAGGACGCGTTGGGTAGCGGAAATGCACGTCTCGGAACTCAATGTCACCTTTAACGTCGTCCAGGACTTCACCCTCACCAGACCATGTATCTATCTCGGGAATGGAATCCATCAGGCGCTTGATATTTGCAGCAGCAGCCTGTGCTTTACCCATATCCGGTGCAAACGAGAACACTATGCCTGCAGCTTGTGCTCCCATGATCATCGACACGAATGTGATGAAAAATTGAATCGTGGAGTACTCTCCCGATCTAAGGAACCTACTTCCCCACCAGAATGCGAGGCCCATGATGAAAAATCCCATACCCTGCGACAGTCCAAATAAAATCGCGGACTTATTGGTCGCCGGTCTCGCAACCTTGATTTGTTCCTCGAGAGCTTCGTGATAGACGTTCCAGACGTCATCCTCGCGAGTCAATGACACCACTGTGCGAATTGCCGCCGCTGCTTCGCACGCCTGAGCAGCTGACTTAGCGTGTGTTTTTTTGATCTGTTCTTCGAACCTAGCCTGCATCGCAAACCGGAAGAAGCCGCAGCCAATAAGAACGGGCACACAGGCAGCACACACTATAGCAATTTTGGGAGCGACGCTGAATGCTAGGACAAGTCCGGCAACTACATTGACAGCCGCATTGAGTATTTGTCCAAGAGTAGCTCCGGAGAGACCTTCAACGGATTGAGCATCACGGGAGAGAGTAGCTGTAAGTGCGCCAGTCGAATTCTCATCTCGGTCGAAAAACGCAATATCCTGTCTGAGAATCTGACGAAATGACATATATCTGATGCGGCGCACAAGGCGCTGAGCAACATATGCTAGTGAACCATTTGTAACAACAAACGCCACACCCTCCACAAATGCCATCATGAAGAAAAGTGCAGCGAAACGATCAACGGTCGCACGCATCAAACTAGGATCAGTCCTGTTCTGCTGAAACGCCGCGATACAGTTGGCGTAAAACACGGAAGTGACAGGATATCCGATACCGTTGATGAAAGCGGAAATACCGCCAATTGCCATCCAGTGATGTTCAGGCTTCGAAAAGTTGAAAATCGAAACCATTAGTTGCCAAAGAGAATACGATTCTTCTACTCGAGATGGTCTCTCAGCAAGAACGAGACTGGATATAGATCTTACGGAAGCGTTCGTCTTTGTCTTTATGAGCTTCAAATCCTCAGCAGCATCGGCAGGAAGTTGGACCATTTCAATCAATTTTTCGTCGTCGTCAACGGCAGCTTCCGCTTGGCCAAGTAACGCAGCTCGCTTCTCCTCGTTCAGCTTATCAATCTGCTGTGCCTCCACTAAACCGTAATATTCGCCCTTCTTGTCAAGCAATTCATTGTGTGTCCCCATTTCGACTATCGCACCCCTTGACATGACCACAATCATGCTGGCATCACGAATAGTAGACAGCCTATGAGCAATAACAATTGTCGTTCGGTTTCTGGCCGCCTTATCGAGTGCATCCTGCACAACACCTTCACTCTTTGTATCCAAAGCAGAAGTTGCTTCGTCAAGCAGGAGGATTTTGGGGTTGCTGACAATTGCACGGGCTATAGCAATTCGCTGTTTCTGACCTCCAGAGAGCAAGAATCCGCGCTCCCCAACGTCCGTATCCAAGCCATCTGGAAGCTTATCTATGAAAATCATCGCGTTTGCTTGCTTCAAAGCATCTGTAACTAGTGCACGTTTCTCCAGTTCCGACGCGTGCTCGTATTTAGTACCAATCAAGCCATGGGCCACGTTCTCGTAGATTGAGCAGGAGAATAGAACCGGCTCCTGTGATACGAGCGAAATCTGACGACGGAGCCATTTGACGTTCAGGTCATTAATATCATGGCCATCTAGTGTGATGGTGCCCCCAACCGGCTTGTAAAACCGCTCGATGAGTCCGACGATAGTAGACTTTCCCGACCCACTGGCACCTACTAACGCAACAGTAGAACCAGCTGGGATTTTCAAGCTGAAGTCACGAAGAACGGTTATATCGGGGCGGGAAGGATAAATGAAACGTACACTCCCGAGCTCGATGCTGCCGGTCACTGACTCCAAAGTGGCACCAACTGGCGCACAAGAGTCAATTGCGGACTGTCTCTCAATAGTGGCAAAGATTTTGGACGCCGCTGCAATTGCATTTGTGATTTGCTTGAGATGTGGCGAGATCTGGGATGACGTGAAGGCACCAATCATCATTGCCATAAGAACGGATACTACGTTATTGACACCGAGCTCACCGGAGGCTAAAAACCGGGACCCTTGCCAGAATGAAAGTGAATAATTGCAGTAAACGGAAAACCACATAGCGCCGATCATTCCGCCCTACGTATTATTAGCAGCGAACGTCTACAATGGGTAGTTAATGATTATACCAGAGCAATCCCCGCTTTAAGACCCCACTTTTCTGTAACTGCCAGATATTTGTCGTAATCCAGGGCAAGTCGATCTTGCGCGCCAAAGGCCTGAACATTGCGCACAGATGAAATAACCTCTTCAGCCAACGTACCGCCGACGGAGTACCCCATGAGAGACGCGCGGAAATACTTGATCATATATCTCGAAGCTGTCGTCATAGTGATAACAATGAGGACGATAACAGACAGTAATATAAACGTCAACTTGTAGGACCGCACGAACGCGACGGTAAGCGCCGCCAAGAAGGTAGTAAGGTTGGTTATCGACTGACTAATTTTATCGGACATTCCTTCTTGCACCAGGATGGTGTCGGCCGAGATACGGGTGGTAATTTCTCCCGACCCAAGCTTGTCGAAGTAACCGATATTCTGACGCAGGGTAGCCTTAAGGTATTGTTCACGAATACGAGCCGACAGTACTTCCCCTCTATCCATGATTATAAAAGTACCAACGTAGGAGAAGATTATATCCGCGATTCCGATATAAACAAAATATCTATTTGATTTAGCATCTCCTGATTATCATTATCGTAAGGGTACCAACAGAGCCAGCGTGCTGATTTGCTGATTGAAGTCGTAATCAGTCACATTTCCTTCAAATCCATATTCATAGGTCGAATTGTAGTAATTATCAGTGTATGTCGAGACATATGCCATATCTTTATGAGTTGCGTTATACATTGTAGTGTTGTATGATCCATTGGGTCCAAGGTCTGTAAATGTCTGTGTAACGTTTCCAAAAACAACCTCCATGGCGGTCAGCACAACTCCCAGTCTTCTTGAACAATTTTCATACATACAGTCATAAGTGGACGCATGACACCCGACAACACGGACGACACAAATCCTATAGCGAGAAGGATCTTATCCGTACGATTTGCGTAACGATACAGAGTCCAGAGTGTGGCATTGAACTCGGGGACATGAACCTGCTCCCGAAGCACCCTCGCGTCATGCTCGGGAAGTGCAGAGAACTCGTCGACATCGACATGAACTTCAGACTTGCCGCCCGCCGCAGCCTTGAGCGGGGTCTTTTCGGTAACGGGCTTGCCATTGTCTGATGTAGAGCCTTCATAGCCTGCTTTGTCGAAAGAAGATGGGGAAGAGAGTAAAGAGCAGTTCTCGTTATCGTCAGAAGATTGGTCGCTGGAGCCAGACGGAAGCGACTCTTTGCGTTTAAAGAAGCCCGCCATTGTGGTTGGTAAGACAACTGTAGCAAGGGAGCGCAACCAGAAATGGGGACCTGTTACGAGCGGTGGTACTGATTCTTGAGAGACAATGACTGGGGCCTGATAAGGCTTGGGTGCACACGTCAGCCGATAGGCGATAAGCTATGGCACGAGCGTACCAAAGACCAAGTCCGTGGTTCAGCAGCGGATGGGCCAATCAATCAAAGTGGCGATCGGAATATTTAAAGTTTTACCGAAAAACTTGTCTTTTCGACGGTCACCAAACCCTAGAATTTCAACTCGCGATCAAAATGAAGGAGATTCAAAATCATCACTCAGTAAACCCTCCCTAATAGACCAGGGGCTGTTCCGAATATTCGCATTTGCGAATAATATTCGACGAATAATTATTCACACCATTTTTGCACTGCGAACAAACGAATAACGCATATTATTCGCAGGTTGTCTTGGCAACGAACAAAATTGCGATATTACTCGTTAACGCATTTATTTCATGGGCGAATCGGTCACACAGGCGAACCGGTCAAAAATTCACCACAAAAAAAATTCTTCTGCAACCATTATTTCAACGCGTCACATTTTATCAACAACATACAGGATGCCTTATGCTAATGAATCTCTAATTCAACTGGCTGTACAAGCATATAAATCGAAAAGTGTTAAAATCAATTCGACGCGCTTATACAGTACACGGTGTCCCTTTCTCTACTCTTCCCAGGAATCGTACCCAATGTTGTATTTAGTGATTATTGCTTATTGCTGATATCTAAAGCAATACAATATAGGCTCATGCAATATTGCAATATCATAAGTCTACGCGTTAGGTCCAGTTCGACAAGTGATTTGTGTAACTCCACTGTCTATCAAGATGGAAGCGAGACACTTACAACTAATCATTGACGACGATACGTGCGCACTCTCTAGCCTTGATCCAGAGTGCTTCTTCTAGACATGGACCACGTCTCCGCTCAAACCTAGGTTTCAGGGTTGATGAAACCCATCGTTCTGTAGCAATTATCACTATATGTCGATTACTAATCATTATAGTATATTGCAATATGCAATAACTAACTTATACGATTTGCAATACAATATTATTGCAATATGATTAAATGCAATATTGCATATTGGAAACCATGCCTGACTCTTCCGGAGCGTATAAGGGGAACCACCCCTCAATAACTGAGGAAGAAACTTTGGTTAAATGGCTATTGGAATCTGATAAACGTGGCTTCCCTCTCAGGCCTTTCTTTATTCCTTCGTGAAATGGCCAATATTTGATCGAACCGGCAGTTCCATCATACAGGTTGGGATCAATTGGGCCACCCAATTTGTGAAACGCAGGCCAGAGTTTTGATCTCGATTCAATAGTAGGATTTCATATCAACGTGCCAAAAAGGAGGATCCTGAGGTGATCAAGGACTGGTTGCAGCTCAAATGCGACCGACACAATTATCCAATATTATATATAATTTTGACGAGACTGGGTTTGCTATGGGTCTCCTATTAACAGCAAAGGTTGTGAGACGTCTGCTGAACGCAGTGAGAGACCCCGTACAATCATGCAAGGAAACCGAGAATGGGTAACAATCATTGAAGCAGTGGGATCAACAGGGGTCCTCGTCCCACCTGTCGTGATATTCAGGGCCAAGCGACATCAAGCTAAATTGTATGAGGAATCGCAAGTTCCACCTACCTGGAAAATTGCATGCAGTGATAATGGATGGACCACCGACAATATTGGACTTCATTGGCTTCGCGAGGTGTTTAACCCATTTACAAAAACTCGCATTGTTGGCATATATCGGCTTCTTATCCTTGCTGACACAGCAGTCATGTCAACGCGGAATTTGATCGATACCGTGAAGAGAACATGATTATCCCCCTCTGTATGCCTGCTCATTCATCTCATCTCCTGCAAAACACAATTAAGCACTAAAGATCGTCGATATCCTGGTAGGGCCTGCTCCTGACCCTGCAGAGGAAACTGAACCCTGAGCACGTGATTGGGCGAAGGTGAATAATGACTGCGAATATTCGTATTCGGAACAGCCGTAGTTGGTTATATCGAGGTTCCCCGTTATTATACCAAGGACACAGTTGATAAATATATTCGTTAGTTTCTTTCGCCCGAGTTGGTCTGTGGATAAATTTATTTTAACGGAGTCGAGTTCCAGGCGGCGAATTCCAACAAAACGACAGGTCTAATTAAACAGGTCCTGCAGCATAATTAATATTCTAGAGAAAGTTGATACTAGATTCCTAATTAATTATATAGATAAAATCCAAAATCTGGATCATATATATGGTATCTCGGATCTACAGCCCAACCCTCATGTTGTATTATTATATTAAGCCATCCATCCGTTTGGGTCAGCAGCAGGAGCAGCAGTTAGTGGAATCCGGAAGAGTCCGAAGAAGGCACGGGACAAAATTTACATTGAAGACCATCGGACACAGAAAAAATATTCAGCAGAGTACGGCTCTAGCAAGACAGCAAGAACAGCCTGACACATTGCAAGCGATATTGACGAGACTAAGGCGCTGTAATCGGCCTAGAAATACACTGGTGAGGGAAACGGATGCCCAACGCGCAAAACCTATATTTTTATCTCTGACCCTGGTCCGTCCCAATTTCAAATGCAGCACTTGCAGCTCCGGCCTAGTTAGCCATTCCAAAGCACCCTTCACTAGAGACATAATATCCGTTGACACGGTGAGTCGAATCTTTATCAAACGTCCGTTGTCGAGCTAATAAATTCTGTTCTGGACGTAAAAAGATTGCGGGTGCATTCCACACTGCTGATCCTGTACTAAAAGATCGCTGACGATCCAGAAACTTTTATACCAGAGTGAAATGCGGAAAAGCGCGAAATACAAAGAATGCGAGGACGAGAATGGTCATCATGCAATGACTAATGTAGAAAAGGCACATATCATGACTCCTTGCGTAAATCTACTTCAGTGAGCCAAACTTGCTCCTCAATTCAATTTTATTGGTCACCTCCAAACCTACATTTCAAAGACCTCTGCTCGATCACTGCCGTCGATTTTGTTTCGAGATGTACTGCTTTAAGATCATTTCGTAGTCGTCTAAGAAATCATAAACCCCCTACGATACTAGTTTTGCCGTTATTGGTCAATTATACTATAACTTTGGTTTTTCGTACTTCTCGCGATTCTTTATGGCAACGAGAGCCGAAAGGAAGGTTAAGATAAACAAAAGCTTTGCAAAATCCACCTCATGCAGTGACTTATAGCTACTAAAGAAGGATGTGTGAGTGGTGGCTAGCAACGCTTTGTACCTCCCTAAGCTAATGTTTCGTCATCCAGGTTGAATCGCAACCGACTTGGAAGTATCAAGAAATTCTGTTGACATCTGTTGCGGTTGATGCGCAACGTTTGTTCATGGCAATTAGGTTCAGTTTTGGAGCACGCGAGAAACCGTACAAGCGGCTCTAATTAGCTCTGCTGAATAATTTTTCCAAGAGCATCAAGCAGGCGTAGCTGCTAAATTCGGTGTAACCTATCATCAAAGACACGTCCCTGGAAGCTTGTCACACTTTCAAAAACTCTACCACGGCGGACCTTGACGGTATGTTATGCCATACAAACATTCCTGATATGATAACTCATCCATTAGGGCATGTCAGACATGTGTCATCAGATATGGATATAAATGGACTTATCACTTCCTAAATTGATTCGGCGCGTTTCAAAACAGCGACTACTCATACATTGGATTCTATAGACATCGACAAGATATGTATGAGAACATTGACCCGTGGAAATAAAGACGGTCAAAAGTTGTTCCAGGGCGCAACACAGCAATTGCGTTCCAATTTCGACAATGAGACTCAACCGCCATTTCCCATCGTCGAGGCTCTCCGGAGCTGAATCAATTACAGTGCTGCGATTGCGTTAACACAGGAGTGACTTTACTGCCAGTAAATCAGTACATCAACCGTCTGATTGAGTGGAGGCGTTGTGACACACAATGGAGGTATAGTTTCTGCTGAGTTTGCTGGAGCTACGGAAAGTTGGCAGATCAACAATGAAAGTGTGCAATCAGAATGAAAATTCTTGTTTACTAGTTGAGAAAGTTGATTGAAAATAATGAAAAAAGGACTAAAGGGCCTCGTGTTGTCCGCGCTAAACATAGATTGGGAAGTAAAGGACCTGATGAAAGCGAACATGTGGAGAGAATTATCTGAATCAAGCTCTGGCAGATGTGAATTTGTCGTAGAAGTGATTGAATTAAAGTGTAGTATCAGCTGGCCCCCTGGGCTAGCGGCTGAGTCATTCTGGACTTTAGATTTAGAGACTGGATTTTTTTCCATTCACTGCAAGAAAGGATGGAAGGATGGAAATATCAGAACTTAGAGCCACAGTTAAAAGCAGCACTCCCGAGATAATACGCCGTAATAGCTCAATTGACATGTGATGAGGATCACGATGAAGGAGAAGCGACCCGTAAGTTTAAGCTTGTGTACCTGTCCCTACTGTCGATGGTTGTGATTCGTCGGCGTATCAGCAAGTTTCTGAATATGAGAGAGTTGCGGCACTTCAAGGTCGAAGCATTCGATGCATCCTATCGGCAATGAGTCCATGCCGCTTCAAACGCTCCCAACGTTCAGCCGTCCTCTTGGCCATCCTCATAATAAATAACCTGAACTCTGTGGAAGGTACGCCACACAAAACTCAAATATTTGTCTCGGGAGAGGAGACGTCATATATAAGCGGAAGTGTCATAATGCCAGAACATGTAACTCTCCATATGTTTCTTTATTCGCCTAGTACATTCCCCCGTTGAGATTTCCTATGATCATTTTAAGGTCATCAGTTGCTTTGAGGCTCTATGATTTTATATAATTTTCATAAGAGTAGTCAAGACTATGTGCAGGTGTCATTAACCGTGGACAACAGAGATATATTTTACCACCAAAATGGTTACGCTGGGCACGCTGGGCACGCTGTGATGCGAAGACCTCGAAATACCCGCACTTGTGGAACGGAACCCCGAAATGGCGTGCTCCTCTGGCCGACTGAGCAACCCCAAGAAATAAGCCTAATATATTACTGAATACTTTGCACCGGAATATGCATAAGAAATCATGTTATGGCGCCCGACAACACAATACGTCACCTATTATAAGGGATGGAGGTATTCGCCCGTAATAGCCATAATTATTAGGGTAAAAGTCCAAAATACCACTGAAACTTTTCAAAAAGTCCAAAATACCACTGAGCCGCGTACCCACCGGACCCGAGTAATTTTTCGACACCCCTGAACTATTTACCCTCCTTTTATCTTAACACACACGCGAGCTTAGGTCCAAGACTATGGTGCGGGACAGCAAAGACCGACCACCTTTCCCCCTCCCACTTCCAAGACCATCACAACACACAATTCCCTCGATACCCTCTTAAAAAATATATCAGTCGTTAGATTTGCCATTAAAAATATATTGTTACTATTTTTTTTTAAATGAAAATGAAAAACTGCTGAGAATTACTGGATTTTGTGAGGGGCACTTATACTATGAGAACTGCAAAAATTGGACCTTATCACGTGATGCATAAATACAAAATACTGCGCGAATATGCCATAATAAAGGCAAAGTTTATACCTTCGGTAGCCCAACCCTAATACCCTAATACCCTAAGCCGTATTATGCTTGCTTTCTGGCATTTATACGCAATAGTTATGCATTTATGCACGGGTTAGGGCTGAGAGAAATTTGGCACTTTCCACTAAGATGGTCGGGAACATGCTGTCCCGCACCATACCGTCTATCATTCCCGTACAAATCTACTCTGACCCGCTGAACTGGGTCCGGTTGGTACGAACCCAGTGGTATTTTGGACTTTTTGAAAAGTTTCAGTGGTATTTTGGACTTTTACCCTAATTATTATGCCATTTAGGGCTGCTCCGAATACGAATATTCCGTATTCGTTATTCGCAAAGTCCCAACCACTCCGAATATTCGGCTCAATGGTAGTTTACGTGTTCTCCAATATGCTAGTTCTCACTTCCATGATCAGCTACTCAAGAGTCGACACCCCTTCCAGCCAGCCTTACAGCTGCGGTGAAGACGACGTTACTAAATCCGTCTCCGCGATAGTATCGACGGAATCTTCGATCGCTAGGAGAACGTGCTAATCCAACATAGGTTGGTTCCAAAAGCGAGAAAAAAACAGTAGTTAAACGGATAAACGAGGCTTTGTTTCCGTAGTAAGCAAGAGTTATTTGTCGGACGATTGACGCTATCGGAGTAGCTCGTAGTTCACCTTCGGCTGGCGCATATAAGTTACCGATGCTTGACATAACAGTCGTGTTACTGCAGATTTGATACATTTTGCAAGGATAAGCATAGAGCTCATGCGAGAATATGTGACGCAGTCCGGTAGGAAATATATAAGGAAGACTTCCTATATGTCTGCACTTGCTGTACGAAACACGACTCAAATATAAGATTTTATGTGCCCAATTCGCAGGAACTAGAGTGGCAGATGCTTCGAAACATCACTTTCCAACTACATATATCATTCCAGTTCCTATGACTAAGGGCGCCGCGCACTCCCGAACATCGCTAGTCAACGTTACAGGCACAGGCCATCTATAGGTGACCCGTCAGAGACGCCAGCGGCCAGATATCGGCCTTGACAGGAGAGGGCGCCAGACTCATTATTGGAGGAGTGCTTCAATGGCGACTGATAAAGCGCGGACATGGATGCAGCGGGGTTCACGAAATCTTGGGCATTTGATTGTCTTAATGTTAAAATAAAACTAACGTAGTCCACCACCGAGTGAGACACACCACCGAATGAGACACTAAACCCTGCAAACAAGCACCACCACCCTTTAACCACACTTTTCTTCACAACCGCACATGGCTACTAAAAGCGAAGAAAATAAATTAAATCTGGCCTTTCGGGCTATGAAACAAAATCCTAAGCTGAGCATTCGCGAAGCTAGTCGGATATATTCCGTTAGTCATGCTGCCCTTGCTCGTAGACTACGAGGTGAAAAGTCGCGACGCGATTCTGAGGCCAATTCGCGAAAACTCACGGATCTGGAAGAAAAAACGATTGTTGAGTACATCCTGGACCGTGATTCACGATCATTTCCTCTCTGGTGTGGAAGATATGGCCAATCGTTTACTTGACGCGCGTGGCGCGACGCGTGTTGGCAAAAAACTGGGTCTCGAGGTTCATTGCGCGCCATCCAGAGCTCAAAACGCGTTTCTCTCGCAGATACGACTACCAGAGGGCACGCTGCGAAGATCCTGCTCTAATTTTGCGATTGGTTTGAGCTCGTCAAGAACACGATCATGAAATACGGCAGTCAAGAGTCCGATATTTACAACTTTGACGAACGGTGGGCATTATCTCCACCGGTATGGTGGTTACCAGCTCAGAACGACGTGGACGTCCGAAGATAGCCCAGCCTGGAAGACGGGAATGGGTGACTGTCATTCAGGGCGTCAATGCGGAAGGCTGAGCAGTCCCGCCCTACATCATCGTTGCGGGCAAATATCACCTCTCTTCTTGGTACCAAGATAGCCAGATCCCGAAGGACTGGGTCATCGCTGGTCATCGCTGTAAGTCCAAACGGCTGGACTACAAATGAACGAGGTTTAGATTGGATCCGGCACTTTGACCGACATACGAAAGGGCGATCTAAAGGCGTATATCGCCTCTTAGTCCTCGATGGCCATGAGAGTCATCACTCGACCGAGTTCGAGCTTTATTGCAGG